>JAACNH010003598.1:0-28071 GCA_019447015.1 Hymenochirus boettgeri
AAAAGATAAAATACTTGGAGATTGAGACATATTGGGGATATAGAGTGTATAGACTATACTTGGAGATTTGTAGTTAGGAAATTGTGATTTGTAGATACCTTGGAAGAGATTGTTGGAGAATATGGATAGATGTAGAATATTGGTTACTTGTGGTAGAATACTTGGAGATGCTTTCTTGAAGTTCAACCACCCTTTCCTGAGGTTATTATTTAACCGCAATTCTTCGGTATGTGTTGTAGAAAAGGAAAATAATTATAAGGGCATGTCCAACCTTAAAACAAAAAAACGGGGATTGTCAGGATCTACCTGTAACCCCAAACTGCTATTTTTACCAGTTTATTATCTGCATTTTAAAGCCAGATATTTAATGAGAAGTTCTCTTTGTTCTGGCAAAGGTGATCTGCATTCTCCCTCTGCTCAATGAGCTTTTTATAAGTTTGAGCATTGTACAGGAGGAGGCAGCAAGGGAAATGACAGTCAATCGTTGGTTGAATGTCAGCAGTCACAGCCTTGATTGGACAGATGGTAGGGAGGAACCGCTACTGAATACTTGGGACATGAGGAATATGGGAGATGTAGAATACTTGGATGTAGAATACTTGGGATGTAGATACCTTAGAGATGTAGAATATGGAGATGTAGAATAATTGGGATGTTAGAATACGTTGGAGATTGTGAAGACGTTGGAATGTGGAATATCGTGAGATTGTAGAAATTGGGATGTAGAAAACTTGGGATGTAGAAATAACTGATATTTGGGTGATGTAGAATACTTGGGATGTAGAATACTGAATACTTGGGATGTAGAATACTTGGAGATGTAGAATACTTAGGATGTAGAATACTTGGGATGTAGAATACTGAAATTTTGGAGTGTAGAATACTTGGGATGTAGAATACTGAATACTTGGGATGTGTAGAATACTGAATACTTGGGATGTAGAATACTTGGGATGTAGAATACTTGAGATGTAGAATTACTGGGGGGAATTGTAGAATACTTGGAAATCTGAGAAATACTTGAGATGTAGAAACTTGGAGAGTAGAATATTGGGATTGTAACATAGAGAGTAGAAGACTTGGGATTGCGAATAACGTACTGGATGTACAATAATACTGTGATGTAGAATACTTGGGATTGTAGAATATTGGATTTGAGAATACTGGAGATGTAGAATTACTTTGGATGTAGAATACTTGGAGATTAGAATATTGGAGATCTAGATACTGGAGATGTAGAATATTTGGAGATGTAGAATACTTGGAATGTATAATATTGGTACTTGGGATGTAGATATCCTTGGAATGCTCTTTGAAGTTCAACACCCTTTTCCCTGAGGTTATTTAACACCGCAAATTCTTCAGGTCTGTGTGTAGAAAGAGGAATTAAGGCCATGTCCAACCTTAAAACAAAAAACTGGTGACTTGTTTGTTATATACTGTACGTACCAACTGTATTTTTACCACGTTTATTATAGGCATTTAAACAGCCGATATTTAATGATAAGTTTCTTCTGGTTCTGGATCAAAGGTATCTGCCTTCTCCCTCTGTCAAGTGAGCTTTTTATAGTTTGAGCATGTACAGGGGAGGCAGCAGGCAAGGGAAATGACAGTCAATCGTTGGTTGTTGAAATGTCAAGACAGTCACAGCTTGATTGACAGCATAGAGGGAGGGGGAGCCCAGCGGATTACTTGAAGTAGAATACGTTGTAGGATTGTAGGAATACTTGGGATGTAGAAGACTGGGTGTAGATAGGAATACTTGAGAGTAGATACTTGGGATGTAAGAATACTTCGGAGATGTAGATACGTGGGATGAGAAATCACTGAGTATTGGGTGTAGAATCACGTGGGGATATGGGATACGGAATACTGGGATTTAGAATAACTGAAATTTGGGATTGTAGAATACTTAGGGGATGTAGTAATACTGATATTGGGATGTTAGAATACTTGGGATAGTAGAATACTGAATATTGTGGAGAGAATACTGGGAGTAGACTAATACTTGGGATGCTGTAGAATACTTGGAGATGTAGAATACTAGGAATTGGGGATGTAGAATACATTGGAGATGGTAGAAGACTTGGGATGTTAGAATACTTGCAGATGTAGAATTACTTGGGATGTAGAAAACTTGGAGATGGACGAATACTGGGATGTAGATACGTGAAAAAAGATTGGGGGAGAAATACTTGGAGATGTAGAATACTGGGATGTAGAATACTGAATACTTGGGATGAGAATGACTTGGGGATCGTAGATTGGACTTGATGAATTATTGGAGTAAAATACTTGGGATGTAGACATACATGGACTTGGGATGTACGGAAGATTGGAGTATGAGAATATTGGGCTGTAGGAGTACTTGGGATGTAGAATACTGTGATGTAGAATACTTGGGATATAGAATACTTGGCATGTAGAGTACTTGGAATGTAGAATACTTGGATGTAGAATACTTGGGATCTAGAATAAATTGGAGTTAGAGATATGGGATGTAGAATACTTGGGATGTAGGAATAATACTTGGGATGTAGAATGACTTGGAGATGTAGAATTACTGGAGATGTAGAATACTTGGAGGATGTAGAAATCTTGGAGATGTCTTAGATACTTGGTTACTGGATGTAGACATACTGAGATGTAGAATACTTGGTACTTGGATGTAGAATAGTGGAGAGGTAGAATACTGGTATTGGGGATTGTAGATGTATGAAATACTGGGACGAATATGTGTATGGGATACTTGAGATGTACTGGTTGTGGAGATGTAGAATACTTGGTACTTGGGATGTAGAATAACTAGGAGATGGTAGAATACTTAGAGATGATAGGTCAGAATACTAGGAGATTGTAGTACTGTGTACTTGGATAGCGATACTTTGGAGATGCTCTTTGAAGTTCAACACCCTTTTCCTGAGGTTATTACCCGCAACTTCTTGAAGGTCTTGTGTAGAAAAGGAAGAAATTAAAGGGCCCCCCCCACCCCCATGTCACAACTTAAAACAAAAAACGGGATGTCACTATCTCCCTGTAACCCCAATGCTATTTTTACCAGTTTATTATATGATATGAAAGCCAGATATTTAATGATAAGTTTCTTCTGTGTTCTTGGCAAAGGTATCTTGTGCCTTCTCCCTTCGTCAATGCTTTTATAAGTTTGAGCAGTACAGAGGATGGCAGCAGGGAGGAAAACGGACACTCAATCGTTGGTGAAATGTCCAGACAGTCAAGCCTTGAGTGACAGCATGAGGAGAGGAGCCAGCTTACTCTCAGAATGGATGGCAATAATAATCCTTAAATATGGTTAATAATATATCTAATAATGTGCTGAATATATCAGTGGGGTTGGGGCAGGTAAAAACGTGACAGTTTTTTGTTGTTCAGATATTAGAACTTCGGTTTGGTAATACGGAACTCCTTTTGAGGGTACCCAAGGCTACCTTCGAGGGTTTAAACCAAGGATTGTGGAGTTGTAAACAGGTAAGTTTGAGGTGCTTCTCCCCTATTCCGTGGCCATGGAAAACGGTAAGGGTTTTAAACAACAAACACTCCAAAGTGCTTTACAGACAAAACTTATTTATCTCGTGCTGAACAAAGTCCCACATACACACATATGTGGGCTTTTGCGACAGTGAGTTATTTTGGACTTTGTTCAGGCACATGATAGAAATAAGTTATGCCATGTTAAAAGCCACTTTTGGAGTGTGCCTTCCCTTTGACAGTTGTGAGAGGATACGAGGCTTCCTTCGTACCCTCGAAAGTAGCCTGCGGAACCTTGAAAATGGGCTCACAGGTTGTTACAGGAAGTTCTTTTATCAGTGTTTAGGATTCATATGGTGTTCCCTGACCTCCTGACCATTCCTGGTTGCCTGAGCCTTCTACCTTACTGTTACTCAAACCTTTGGATTTTTTCGCAACAATCAGATGCTTATTCAGATACAATAAAACCAGTAAAAACAAGCTAACATTCTGATTGGTTGATTGCAAACTGACAGCTAGGGCAAACCTCTGGGACCACTTATTTTATGAGTCTCCCTCAGTCATATTGGAATGACCCTATCTTATCAGACACACTGCTGGCTGTCCCAGGTCAAATAGACGAGATCCCAACTTTTACAGCCAAAGTCTGCATTAATAACCAATAAAGAATTCAAACATTCCGTACGTCTCTGATTATTCCATTGAGATCCAAGTTGCTTTCTATCGGGACCTCTCGCGATGGTTCTCGCTAAATTAAACGTCTACCGGACTTTTATGTTCTGCACTCAAAACTGCCACAGGGTTCAGAAGAAAATGAGAGATTTGATTGTTCTACTGGAAGGCCGTGTTTCCATTGTCATTGTGGAATAATGGCAGTTTCAGGTGAGGAGAGTTTAAAGGACCAGGCAAGCTTTTATTTTAGGGTGTATTAGTTTCACTGGTGTCTCTCGCTACATAGAGGAGAAGCATTTGTAACTATTCTGCCAAAGCTTTCAACTAGAAAAGTAACATTTCATTCCATTCCACATATGGTTTGAGCTAGACGTACTCTTGCGTCTTCCTTGATCATTCACAATGTACTGGTTGCTATGGAGACGATAAATCTCGCTCTGCGGGAGGGGAAAGAAGGACGTTATTAAATAAAGAAAATCTGTATTTACAGTAAAAATATCTCTAGGAAATATTCAAACACAACTTTACTGCATCAAGACAATATGGATTTAGCAAAGGAAATCATCTCCGCGATCTCCCCACTGCAAAACCGCCTAAATACAATGTTAAATAAACATCCCGATTCTAAGGTCTAGATGTATTAGAGGAGTTATATACAGGCGATGCACCAATGGGATCTCACACTTGCTACCTGTTCTGGGTTTAAGTCATGATAACGGCGTTAAGACTCCTTCATGCGAGTTCACCCTCACAGCCGCCTCAAGTTGATGTTAATATGCCGAGAGCAGCATTGATTGCAACCACTTAAATGCAGCTCGGGCAGCTGGCTTTCAAATGCCGTAATACGAAAAAGCGTTGGCATCGGGCTGCTGATAGGGTCTGATGTAAATATATCCTATATTCATATATATATCTGCAACTCTTTTGGGGCCCATACACGCACCATTTCCTGGCTGTAAGTCGTGGATGATCCTAATGATCGGGTCTTGGTCCGATAGTAACAAAAAGTCTATTGGTCGGATAGAGAAGGGGAAATAAATTGTGAACAATAGTACGACAGACAATGCATGAACCAACAATCATACGATATCGGCATATCCCAATGTCATAAGACCAGGACTGGGTGTGTATGGTCTCTAAATATTGCATCAGCCACTTAACAAGTACCTTTTTTTTTTTTGAAAATCCAGGTATCACTACCCTCCTGGTCAGTTGCAGGAGTCTCTTGGTTCGGGGCTCCCCACTCCACGACTGCATGTAACTGTGACCTCCGCCCCAGGCCACATGGCTATTTATGTTTCTGCATGCCCAGCACAGAAGCACCCCACTATGTCCTACCACCACCACCACTCGCTTCCTACCCCTGATGATTTGTCACCTATGACGCACCATGCCGCAAACACCCCTGCCACCCACCCATTTACCCCACACCTGCCTGATAGCAACAATGATCATAGTGCTCATCCAGCAACTTATACCCTTTTTCCTTTTGTATCTGTATGTACTTCCAACCTAACTAGATTGTAAGGCTCTACGGGCAGGGACTCATTACCTCTTGTGGCAAAACACTAGCATATTTAGTTGTCCTGAACTACTAATGTATTTATCCCCCTGTAGAACTGTATGGGATTTTCGTTCGTGTACAGACACTGCGTCCCAAGTGGCGCTTGTATAACATAAACTACCACATACTAGATATATATGTGTATTCAATTAGATCAACTGGACTTGACAATGTAGTTCTGGAAGACGTTTTCGCTAGTCATCGACTGGCTTTCTCAATTCAGAATGGACTTGTACAAGAATCGTGTGGCAATTATGTACCTGGAAAATCCAATTAGCATATCCAGCCAGGGGTGTTATAGGTGTGTTCATGGATGGATAGTGGCTAAGCGGTGTTATAGAACGCCCAGGGTAAGGTGTTATAAAACAGCATTGTACATGGGCAGAGGCAGTGTGGTGTCGAAACCCCCCCACCTTATTTTGGCTTGGTTTCTTTATTTTACATAAATGGCTCCCTTAACACCTCTCCTGAAACCATCACGTTCATTTGCCAATATGTAACATTTACTCAAATGCTTCAAAGGATGTCCTTTATCCTTAGATGCAGGTACACGGCTGATGTCCTGACCCGAGGAATGGCTCTTTGGATGGGCCATACGTGATGCAGTTGTGTTTGGTTCTCCCCCACATACAAAATCAGAATTCATTCCTTCACTGCCACTGCACTGGATATACTGATGTCGCTTTCTTGTGTTTTGGTAATTGGGTCTTCGGATGTACCAAAAATTTTTTTTGTGCCTCAGTGTGTGTTCGTAGTTTAAGCAGACAAGGGATACGAGTGTTTTTGAAAATCTTCTTAATTCTCGGAGACCCCTGCTAGACATATGGGAGACACAGTTCTTCCTCTGTCTTCTTGCTTTTCCCCTCTCACGTTGGGATTCGTGTTCTTTCTTTCCTTCGACTTCTTTGGACCAAAGGCCCAGTCTGGTATCCACAAGTTTTAAGGCTCCTCTGAGATGTTTCATTTCTTTAGCCTTCGCATATGTGCTTGGTAGGGGGATGTGTTCGGCTCTGTGTGACAGGTTACTGATGACCCCACAGCGTTGTGATCCAACAGGGTGGTGGGAGTCAAACAATCAAAAACTGATCCTGTGGTGGTGGTTTTCTGTAAAACCTCTACTCCAATTTACCAATTTTCCTAACTTCTACCAAGCAGTCAGAAAGCAGTTTGTTGTTTTGTACCGCTTCCTCTTGATTATGAATTTAATGTTTGTGTCTATGCATTAAGTGTTATGTGAGACGCTTGTACTTTCCTGTCTGGTTTGGATTTAACCCCAGTGTCATCAACATATCTGAACCAGTGGCTGGGTGTTATGCCTTAAGGTATTAAGGCCGGTGTTTCGACCCATCCTTCCATGTAAAGGTTGGCCACAAATAGGTGAAAATGGAGATCCCTAGCACACCATGTTTGCTTATAGGAACTATCCCTGTATTTGAAAATAGGTGGTATCGGCACAAGTCCACAAGGAACACACCTGTTCTGGGTTGAGATCAGTTTCTGCTGGTAAGAGTGCTGTATACAAGTGAAGAGAGATGTCACATCATAGGACACCATAGTTTCTTCTACACCGAGTACTAATCTTCAATCTGTTGGTGAAATCCTGAGAGTCTGGATGTGATGCTTAGAAACTTCCCACCAAACTGTCTGCCAGGACAATGCTGTTTAAACCTTATCTGGGCGTTCCTATAACACCTCTTAGCCACTATCTAATCACACCTTAACAACCTGGCTGTTGATATGTACATTGGATTTTCCAGGGTACATATTGCCACAGATTCTTGTACAAGTCATTCTGAATTGAGAAAGCCGTCGGATTGACTAGCGAAAGTCTTCAAGAAACACTTCAAGTCCAGTTGATCTAATTGAATACAACAGATATACCATGACCTGGATGAATGAGAACCTTCACAAGCATATACATACATAGATACATACATACATACAACATACAATTGGCAGGGTGGGGGGAAGTGGCAGCTTAAGTAAAAGCTTAAAACACCCAATCAATGACATGTTGGAAGCATACAACTTATACACTCCTGTACACTTGATGGCCGCTACACAGATCAATGTTTACTATTTATTAAAGCAAGAGCCCTGAGATCCATAGGAGTCGTTTTCGTTGATTACCAAATGGAATGTACACTGATGGAAATGCCAGGCCACCATTAGATTGAATGCTTCCTGTAGTATAGATCGCTCTTGCTCTGTAGAAGTTTGGTTGAAGAAGCTTGAAACTGACAGAACCCATCTGCGTTAGATGTTCCCTGAACTGATCCAGAAGGTGTTTCGGGATGTTTATGTCTGCATTGGGTCAGTTTACACAAGGATTTCATTGACGCTGTTGTTAGGCAAGTTACCATTTATTTCGCCACATTACAACGAGCTCCAGTTGGCCCAAGGAAAGCAGATTTCCACTGAGACTGCTAGATAAATCCAATTGGGTAACAGATAAATGGTTGGGGTGTGCAAGGTTTACTGGACTATAGCTGTGTACACACAATGAATTTATCGCCCGATAGTTTCGTATCGGTCAATAGGGCCGAAGTAATTGCATGGATTTTTGGCAAAGACCTACGATTTGTTTGGACAATTGGACGTGTCTGAAAAACCAAGCCGATCGATCCGCGGACTGCACGTTCAATCATGGAAAACTGTTGGCTTGGCTACTTTTGGCGCGAATAACAGTCTTCATTCTGGCACGACCAGTGATTAGTGCCGACCAGTCAGCCAGAAGTGAAGGGTCTCTCGTGTTGTGTAACCAGCTTAAAGGGAACTAAAACCCAAAATTTTTATACTCAACAATCTGGAAAACAACTTCCTAAAAAACACCAATAAGCTATAAAATCCCACTTCAGTAATTGTATTATAGTAAATGTAAGATATAAAAAACTGTATGAAGTATTCTGGTGTTATATTGCAGTGTCAGACCACACCTCCTGACCTCAGTCACATGCTTCATTGCTTTATCTGTCCTGTAAAAAAAAAAAGGATGTGATGAGATTATTAATGGGTGTGGACCAACTTGTAACAAGTTTCTGCCACATAGCTAAGGACTGAGCATGTGCAGAACATAATGGTCATGACCAAATTGTGTGATACTAGAATGCTGTGAAGTAAAGCACAAAACCATATGTTATTTAGGTAAATTTCCAGCGCCCCTATCAAAATAGAGAGGTAAGAGACAGATTACTGGGTTTTATATCAAGGTGTTCTGCCTTCTGGTTAGTGTTGTTCTGTGGCTTTAGTTGTCTATAAGTCACAACCTTCACTGAACAGTTAGAGATACGAGATTGAGATATAGAGGTTTCGATTTAAAATGGTGATCGCAATGCGTTGCCGCGATTGCTGGTATTAAAAAGCGAACATGACGAACGCTGAAAAAATCGTTGGCAGTGGACCTAGCCCTAAGAAATACTAGTAACAATGTTAAAGTCATTATAAACCAAGCAATAGAATCCACTTATACAAACTGTGTGGGGAATAAGGTTTTGATTGTATACAGTAAAGTAAAAGGGTATCTAAAATGAAAAATATATTTAATTGGCAATCACTGGAAACTATTTCATTCTTCCACAACTATCACTGTACCAATTATTGTTGATTGCCCCTTTTCTTTAGATATCCAATCAGAACCATCCTACATTTCAGCTCCTCAGTGCCTTATTAGCATGAACTCTTCTGCTCTGTGGCAGTTTCGTATAAAAGAAATGGTGGGAAATTCCCTCTCCCAGTGCTGCTCATAGTGATTACTGAGCATTGCTACTTCAGAGAAGTCATCATGCAGATGACGGATGGAGTCGGTTTTTTGTTAAGAGAGGGTGTTTACAGGCTGAGCAAAACATGAAGGCATGCACACCTCAGATCCCTGAATTATTATTATCATAGTTATTAATATATATATAAGAAAGGCAACAATTCATTTTTGTTTGGCTTCACTGGATCTTTAAATACACAACCTTCCTTTTAAATTATCTTCATCCCAATACAATTAATATTGCATAATACAATGTCCATCAAAATACTATTACCTAACAAACAGTTTATTTCCTTGAAACAGCAACAAAAGACCTTGAACCATTAGACTGACTACACGAGACACCAGAACGTCACAATAGGCATGTTACAATACAGAGAGCTCTCCCTGTCGAGAACTTGAATTAAAAACACGTGATTTCCACTGATAAAAAAAAGTATGTGTGTAACATTTCTTTTCACAAGCCAGATTTACCCAGCGAATGATTGTCAGTGTTTGGTTCATGCTTGTTGTATATCCATTGGATCCATGACAGCTTCAACCTACAAAAAAATATAACAATGTTCTATAATAACCATCAAATAGTGACTTGAAGAATGTGCACCTGAGGGTTTAGAATCTCAAAAAGGCTTCATGGAAACTAAACACCAAAATCAAAATACAATTACATCTTGTAGGTATTTAGATGATAACGAAAAAGGATCACCAATGAAAGATGATGGGGTTATCGATGGGCAGATCAATAGGTGTGTCAATGGGGGGTATGGGTTATTAATGGGGATATCAGAGTTGGGTCAATGGGGGTATAATGGGGATATCAGAGTTGGGATCAATGGGGGTAGGTATAATGGGGATATAATTGAGTTGGGATCAATGGGGGTATTAATGGGGGATATCAGAGTTGGTGTCAATGAGGGGTAACAATGGGGGGATCATTGTAACAATAGGCGGTCAATGGGGGGGATATTACTGGGGGGGATCAATGGGGGGTTGCCAAAGGGGTTTATCAATCGGGGTATCAATAGGGGGGTTGGTCAATGGGAAGATCAATGGGGCGTTCAAACAGGGTATAATGTGCATAGGAAATTGCAGACCAACAGGTTACAAATAACATAGATGGTACGACTAGTTTGTGTAAATACAATGATGGAAGGAGAACCAATTCATTAAGGCTCCAATTCTAAATTCCAGTCATTTAAAAGCAGAAAGAGTAAACGCTATGTCACATCTCAACTTAGAGGATGATTTTAAAGTGGTTGTTGATTTGTATGTAGATCATTGGTGTTTTTTTTGTTTTAAGTTGGGGTCTCGGTCCCTCTCGCCTACCCCCCTACTCGCGCGATTCAAGCTCTTTTGTCCCACTGATCTGCAATGAAATTGTTAATTTTTAATGAAAAATGACACGAAATCAGTTCCCCGATGTGCGTCGCGATTTGATCCTTTATCAATCTTGGCGTGCACAGACTTTTGGTCCATTTGTGTCATTCCTGCCATTGTTTGGGGGGTGTTCAATTCAAGTTGATGGGAGAGCAAAAGAGTAAGTAATATAAAAAAAACACAGGCCACATGGACATACTGTAAAGCAAAAATAAGCATTTAACCAGGGAAGTAAGAATAGGATGACCCGAACCGATTCCACCGCGAAACTGTATTTCACCCAGATCCTCCAGAGCTGGACTTTGTGCGAGTAGGACTTTTTTGGATATTTTCTGAACCACAGACCAAGAGTACGAACGTTCGTATCAAAATCTTGAAAAATACTCTTGAAAAGTTTCCGGTTTGGACGGTGTTGTTTTTAAAAGATTTTGGGATTGATACAGTATCCCGAGCATTTCCCAGGTCCGGAGCAATTACAGTCGGGTACCAATTGGGAAGTTTTTAAATATGCACGGTTCATTCTGCGAGCAGAAAATGATTGTGCATTTCAACCACCTTAGGTAGTAAATAGCAAGCGCCAACAAAGGCAGACACCAAAGGGAAACACAAATGCAACACAAGCACACAATCGATACAGGGGACCATATGAAGGACCGTTGGTGATTGGGGGAACCTAAACCATCTCTCGGTGTTTGTGGTGCAGGGTCTGTCAGTATATGGATAACATAAGAGGACTTTTGAACACGTAAATAAATGTGACACAGATAAGACATTTCCAGACAGATCATGGGCAATAATGTTTAGGGAATAAGAAAATCAGATGCACTCAATTGGGTTGTCAGGCCTACAGGCCCCTGCTGTACAGACACTGGGCTATCAGGAAAGGGTCATTTAAGGCGTGTCAGGAAACAGAAAAGATTACCTACCGTCTCTACAGGGCTTAATCTCATGGGGTCAACTGTCTGGGAATGGAAGCTTTTCATCATTCACTTACTGTAGCACACTATGAACCTGTTAAAGTATTATTTTTGGGTTTCAGCGAATGTTCTTAAGGATGAAGTGTCAAATCGAATATCAAATGGGACGTTTTCATGTGGTAGCAGAGGGAAGAGCCATGCGGATTGATCCCAGTTACAGTGCCAAATGACAGTTTAGCTTTTCTGAGACTTTTCAAGGATCATTTCTATATTGGTAACTATAAACCTGATAATGATTGCATGGGCTTCCAGATTTTATTAAATAATTAATCTACTGAGAGTAGTTATTAAATAATTCATCATAAAATCCATGTAAAATTGTGGGGGAAAGAGGTTTCATATTTATTAAAAAGGGATGAGTGACCTCTATTATCGGAACCATGACTATTATTATTTTTTTCGTTCAGATACTGAATTCAAGGTTTGCTGTTTGCATTCTCCAGACAGAGTGAGAAAGTAAACACTATGATCATAGTATTTCTGTTACAGTAACCTCTAAATTAAATAGATATCCCTTTAAAAAAACATGTCACCCCCCCAACTCCCCTTAAAAGATTCCCCCCAGAAGCAGGACCCCTCCAGGCCATTATTTATACAAGAATTACCCAGTCTGTCATTTACGGATGGAGATTACTACTGTGAAGGAACAACTGTCCCTCTCCATGTTGCTCTCCGGGTGATAGCTGTCAGTCACGGCCAATAAACTTATGGTGGCTACATGAACTGCCTTCTTTACATTGGAACAAGCTCATGAAGAGCTCAAAAAGCCATGAAAAAGAGGGTGGACACAACGAGAAGAGGGACCAGTGGAGTTAAAGGGTTAGTTCACTTCATAATGAAGGTGGTTTTAAGCTTTTAAGTCACTTAATGTACCAGGAGGAGGAAAGAATTACTGCAGCGTGATCCACTTGCTGGAACCTCCTGACAGGTAACGATGCTTCGCGCTAACTGAACTATAGTTAATACGTACAGTCGGAGGAGCGGCGGAACCTGTCAGGTTCCAGTGGTGGATTGCTCTGAATGGTACCGTTAAGGTTGCTTGTCTCTCCTGTACATTAAGTGGAAGAACAGGAGGTAGGTCATAGCTAGTTTACCTTTGGTTCTTCACTAAAGCTTCAAAACCAACGTTATACTTTGAGAGTGAACGAACCTTTACGTGTGATGGCCCCTTCCAGGAACACAGAGGAGTCAGGTAAGTATTGAGGAAAATGGGTGTTGGGGGGGTCCCCTTTGGGGGAATAAAATGATTCGAGAGACGGACATGACCGTTATAAAAGTAAAGGGGTGCACATAATGTTATAAGCTATCGGTGGAGGACCTGAACCTGTATATTTTTAATTTAGGACTGCTGACAAACTTCTGAACTCAATGCGTTCCCTCTTACTGTTTCCCATTCTATTTCTGCTGTTAAAAGATTGTTCTATTTAAATTCATGAATTCATTTCGTTTAAAGAAGAGAAGGAGCATAGATTTAAAGGAGCAGGGTATAATTCTGCCTCTGCAGAGCCTTGCGAGTATAGGCTTGAGCATTGCAGTGTTGTTTGGGCACCAGTCCATTGAAAGAACATTCACACATTTTGAAATTATTTTCCATTGACTTTAATAGTTCTGCTCGCGGATTTTCAAAGTGTTGAGTTTTTGAAAATCCGTGAATCCGAACGGATCGGAGAAGTTCGACCATCTCTATTCTTCACTATGAGGGCGTAGAAGGATGTTCTAACAAACATGCAGTGGTTGGCTCAATCTCTGAACACATTCCAAAGGAGGTTTGGATGTTATTTTTTACAGGAAGGATACCAGGGTTATAGCTGGTGACGCATTGTGTGTTTGGTTGTATCAAGATAAATGAAGGTTTGTTATATGAGGCCAAGTTCAGCAGGGGTGCCTACCATGAAGCAAACTGAAACATTGCTCAGGGACACCTCGGGTAAAACTTAAAAGCGGCAGAAAAATAAAATCTCCTTCCCTGACATATTCTATCAGTAATCAGTTCAGAAACTTACTACTGGCCATCACTACTTGATCAGTAACCATAGTACAAAACTTACATACTGGCATCACACTTCTATAGTAACTTCACAGAGCAAAACTTACACTATGGCCAATATTTCTATCAGAACTCACAGGTTACAAACTTAACATATGGCAATTTTTTTATCAGTAACTCACAGTACAAACACTTACACTACTGGCCCATCACTACTTTAAGTAACTCATAGGGAAACACTTACACTATGGTAACACTCTAATCAGTAACTCACAGTACAAAACTTAACAAATGGCTAATAATACTTCTATCAGTAACTCACAGTTACAAAACACCTTAACTTATGACCAACTAATTCTATCAGTAACTCAGTCAAAACACTTACACTACTGGCCAATCACTACTTCTATCAGTAAAATCAGTTAGGCAAACACATTTACACTACTGGCCAATCACTACTTCTATCAGTAACTCAGTATCAAAACACTTACACTATGGCCAATCACTACTCTATCAGTAACTATAGTGTAAACATTACACATGACAACACTACTGTCTATCAGTTAACATCTAGTGTAAAAACTTTACACTACTGGCTTACAATGTCAGTGAAAAGTTGCAAACACTTTACATACTGGCACAATCACTACTTCTATCAGTAATTCACAGTGCAAACATATTACACTACTGGCCATATCACTATTCTATCAGTAACTCAGTGTAAAACACTTTACTAGGCCAATCACTACTCTATCAGTAACCTATAGTGAAACATTTTACTACTGGCCAATCACTACTTCATATTAGTAACTCAGTTACAAAACACTTTAAACCACTACGGCCATCACTACTTCATCCAGTAACTCACTAGTGTAAACACTTAACACTAATGGCCAATTACTTCTATCAGTAACTCACAGTTACAAAATCACTTACACTGATGTACAATCACTACGTCATCAGTAACTCACAGTGCAAACACTTTACACTATGGCCAATCACTATTCTATCAGTAAACTCACAGTACAAACACTTTACACTACTGGCCATCACTACTCTATCAGTAAACTGATAGTGGCAAACACTTTACTATTATGCAACACTCTTCGATCAGTAATCATGTGAACACTTTTAGCTACAGCCAATCACTACTTCTATCAGTAACTCACAGTTAAAACACAACACTACTGGGCCAATTACTTCTATCAGTAACTCACAGTTACAAACCACTTAAACTACATGGCCATATTTCTATCAGTAACATCACGTTACAAACACTTTACATATTGACATCCTATCTATCAGTAACTCACTAGTTCAAACACTTCTACTGGCCAATCACTGACTTCTATCAGTAACTCATAGTGCAAACACTTTACTCTTCTGGCCAATCACATATTCATCAGTAATTCATTGTGTAAACACTTTACTCTATAGCCAATCACACTTCTATCAGTAAACTCACAGTTACAAACACTTAAAACTACTGGCCAATACTTCTATCAGTAACTCACAGTTACAAACACTTAACACTACTGGCCCAATTACTTCTATCAGTAAACTCACAGTTACCAAACACTTACCACATGACCAATCGCTACTTCTATCAGTAACTCATAGTGTAAACACTTACTGGCCAATCACTACTTCTATCAGTAACTCATAGTGAAACACTTTAATCTTCTGGCCAACCACTACTTCTATCAGTAATTATATGTGTAAACACTTACTATACTAGCCAATCACTTACTTCTATCAGTAACTCACAGTTCAAACTTAACACTACTGGCCAATTACTCTATCAGTAACTCACAGTTACAAACACTTTACACTAGTGACAATCGCTACTTTACAGTAACTCATAGTGTAAACACTTACTGGCCAATCACTACTTCTATCAGTAACTCATAGTGCAAACACTTACTCTTCTGGCCAATCACTACTTCTATCAGTAATTCATTGTGTAAACACTTTACTCTCTAGCCAATCACTACTTCTATCAGTAATCACAGTACAACACTTAACACTAGGCCAATCACTACTTCCATCAGTAACTCAACAGTTACAAAAACTTAACACTAACTGGCCAATCATACTTCTATCAGTAACTCACATATGCAAACACTTACACACGGGCCAATCCAATTCTATCAGAAACTCATAGTGCAAAAACTTTACCTACTGGCCAATCATTACTTCCATCAGTAACTCATCAGTTAAAACATTTAACACTAGGCCAATCACTACCTCATCAGTAAAACTAACAGTTACAAACCTTAACACACTACTGGCCAATCACTTACTTCTCAGAACTCACAGTCAACACTTTACACATATGGCCAATCATTACTTCTACCGTAACTACATATGCAAACACTTTACACCACTGGCCAATCACTACTTCTATCCGAACTCATAGTGGAAAACACTCTTAACACTACTGGCCAATCACTAACTTCTATCAGTAACTCATAGTAAACACTTACACTATGGCTAATAGTAACAGTGCAACACTTTACACTATGGCCAACACTACTTCTTCAAACTCACCAACAATACATGAACTGCCAATCACACTTCAAGGGAAAGTTAAACTATCTTTATGTGGTCATTGTGGATTGTGATTTGGGTTTCTTATGTAGTCGTTTGTAACAGTTTAATTGCTTCAGGGTTACTGTGTATGTGGTGGGGTTTTTTCTTTCGTTCTGTTGTTAGTGGTGGTGTTAAACCATACTAGGCCATCATATTCTATCAGGAACTCATAGTGAAATACTTACTAGCCAATCACACTTCTATTAGTAACTCACGTTACAAAACACTTAACACTATGGCCAATCACTACTTCTATCAGTAACTCACAGTTACAAACACTTGAACACTACATGGCCAATTGACTTATATCAGTAAATCACAGTTACAAACACTTTCACACTAATGTCCAATCAATACGTCTATCAGTAACTCACAGTTACAAACACTTTTACACTACTGGCCAATCATAATTCTACAGTAACTACAGTTACAAACACTTTACACTACTGGCCAATAACCTCTATCAGTAACTCATAGTGCAAACACTTTACTCTTTCTGGCCAATCACTATTCTATCAGTAATTTATTGTGTCAAACACTTTAGTCTACTAGCCAATCACTACTTCTATCCGTAAACTCACAGTTACAAACACTTAACACTACTGGCCAATTACTTCTATCAGTAACCACAGTTACAAACACTTAAAACTACTGGCCAATACTCTATCAGTAACTCACAGTTACAAACACTTTACACTATTGACCAATCGCTACTTCTATCAGTAACTCATAGTGTAAACACTTTACTGGCCAATCCACTACTTCATCAGTAACTCTAGGTGCAAACACTTTACTCTTCTGGCCAATCACTACTCTACAGTAATTCATTGTGTAAACACTTTACTCTACTAGCCAATCACATACTTCTATTCAGTAACTCACAGTTAAAAAACATAACACACTGGCCAATTACTTCTATCAGGAACTCACAGTTTACAAACACTTAACACTACTGGCCAATTACTTCTATCGTAACTCACAGTTACAAACACTTTACACTATTGACCAATCGCTACTTCTATCAGTAACTCATAGTGTAAACACTTTACTGGCCATATCACTACTTCTATCAGTAACTAATATGTGCAAAACACTTTACCTTCTGGCCAATAACTACTTCTATCAGTAATTCATTGTGTAAACACTTTACATCTATAGCCAATCACTACTTTATCAGTAACTCACAGTTACAAAACACTTAACACTATGGCCAAATACTTCTATCAGTAAACTCACAGTTACAACACTTTACACTATTGACCAATCGCTACTTCTATCAGTACTCATAGTGTAAACACTTTACTGGCCAATCACTACTTCTATCGTCGTAACTCATAGTGCAAACACTTTACTCTTCGGCCAATCACTATTCATCAGTAATTCATTGTGTAAACACTTACTCTACTAGCCAATCACTACTTATCAGTAATCACAGTTACAAAACACTTAAAACACTACTGGCCAATCACTACTTCCATCAGTAACTCACAGTTTTAAAAACTTCAACACTAATGGCCAATCATTACTTCTATCAGTAAACTCACAATGCAAACACTTTACACACATGGCCAATCCACTTCTATCAGTAACTCATAGTGCAAACACTTTACACTACTGGCAATCACTACTGTCCATCAGTAAACTCACAGTTACAAACACTAACACTACTGGCCAATCACTAACTTCCATCAGTAACTCACAGTTACAAACCTCTAGACAACTACTGGCCAATCATTACTTCTATCAGTAACTCACAATGCCAAACACTTTACAACCACTGGCCAATCACTACTTCTATCAGTAAAACTCATAGTGCAAACACTTACACTACTGGCCAATCACATACTTTTATCAATCATTCATATTGCAAACCTTAACACTTACTGGCCAATCACTACTTTATCAACAAACACTTGGTTTTCACTGCTAAAGTGCTAGGGAAAAACCCTTAAAAATCTGTTCACCCAGTGAGTAAAAAAAGGGGCGTAAACCTAACTCACACACAATACCTGCAAATATCTCAGGAACCATATCCTACAGAAACACAAGACGGTGACTCTATTTATTTAACTATTCATGGTCTAAAAATATAACTGAACTGATTTTTTTACTGCAGGATAAGGTTAATGGCATTTATGGGGTTGGTAGGCAGCGGTTGAACACAGGTACCCAGCAGCCGAAAAGAGGAAATATAAATATATTCCACAGTATGAATACTCAGACACATGTATAAAGGAACAGAATCCTCAGTTGAAAATCTGTCAACCACAAAACATATCAAACACTGAAAGAAGATCAGCAGTTCTATTAATGACAGCAGTCATTGCAACGTACAAAACCAATCGATTTAAGGATGTTCCTGAATCGAGCCGTGTGGGGGCTATGTCACCGTCTCTATGGGTTTTGCTGTCATGTAATAATAAGGGTCGAAACAAATAATTTGTACTCGAGATAACTATGTCACCTTCCAAACTGTCAGAATCCAGGATAACTGCCGTTTCCATGGCAACCTCTCCCATCTTCACTATTGTTTCCCTTTGTTAGAGGCTGCTAAAAAGTAACCATTCATTAGTTAAGCAAAAAAAAAGAGGGTGGGGGGGGGGACTTATTAGGGGACTTTTTATTTGATACAGATTGATACTGTGAATGCTAAAAATGATTTAGGTGCAGAATCTGTCATTTAACTTACCCTTTAATGAATTGAAAACACGGGTATTTTTTTTTTAGTGCTGTGGGGAATCAGGTATCCTTAGTGGAAGCTGGTATTTGGCAAAAGTGTACTTCACTGGGTTTTTAAGCCAGATGTCACACACGTAAAGGAGAAACTAAAGCTAGAATATATATAAACTAAATGCATTCTATAATTCTCACTAGCGGATAGCGGAATCATCAGAGGACTAGGTGGGCATATAATTCACTATCCATATGCAACTATGTAACTGTGGCCCTATTGTTCATTGATACCTATTTCAATAACAAGTAAATGTGCCCTTTGTGTCACATAATCAGGGGCAACAGCTCATGAATATGGAAATCAAATCTCCTCACACTGTAGATAATCCATCAAGTAGTAGGAAATTCACAAGAAAAAACTAATTCTTATTATTCTGTATAATGTCACCAGATAACTACACTGGGGTCTATTGTGGGTCTGACTAAAAAACTTTATTTAATCATAGGATTGCAACGAGGTGAAGTTGATGATTCCTTTAAAGGGGAATTAAATTCCATTTTTATTTTTTCATATAGTTACTAGAGGATGGACTGAAAACTTGAACCTGAGGTCAACCCAGACTTTAATAGTTTTAAAATGAACTAAACTACTCAAACCTATCCAAACATGAAAATACTCCAATCGTGAGGAAAGTAGTATTAAAAGGGGTTCCCACCCTAAAAAAAAAAAAACTTTGATATGCTGTAGGGGGACCTAGCACCCCCCAACCGCCATCAGAACGTACTTACATCCCTTCATTTCCCCAGCGGCTCTGATCTCGGCATTTGCTTACCTGCAAGAGGGGCCGGACCAGCATAGGTGACTGGTTTAGAGGCAGCTAATCACAGGCGCAGAGCGCCGGGGGAAACAAAGGATTGTAAGTTGAGTTCTGATTCTTTTTTAACAAACAGACTTGGTGGTTTGGGGTGGGGATAGGGTGCCTAACACTACAGAAAAGGGATTTATAGGTAGGGCGCCAGGCTATCTGCGCATGTCCCTGTCCTTATTGAGGTTAAGGAAGCAGCAGGGACCAGATGTCCCACTGACACCATCTACTCTTCACTGGAGCAGTGGAGTAAAGTAAGGATTTTTAACATTGCAGTTAGTTTTGGAGGTGGACATGTTTTGGTGATATGTACATGTTCCCCAGACCATTTCCCAGGCAATATGACAGTAAGTTATTTAAGTATTTATCCGAACTTTACTATTGTCCCCATTGACTTTAATGGGTCCGTTTTGAACTATCGAACTTAGAAATATGAAAGTAACCTAAAGCTGCCACCGAACTAAGCCACGTTGACTAGGATCCTGCCTAAGTAGTATTAGGTGGCCATGACACATCAATCACAGTCGTATAATCTTATTGGGCAATTACATTTTTTTTTGTACAATCGCCGACATACACGATCCAATCCCAATATCCTGATGTCATAGGACCGCGATTCTTGCATTCTGGTCACCATTAACTTATCTGTAAAGGGACCCTGTGATGTCATCAGGAGTATAAGCGGCTAATTCAGCTGCGCGGGGCTTTTATTCGTCTTTGAACATTGGACCCAAAGAGGACTAGCTACATAGGTTAAGAACTCTAAAGGCACATAATTCTCCTTTAAAAACAAAATGACAACCAAATCCAATTTCTTGTGTAATTTGAAAACACATGAAAGCGAACTTAAATTATTAAAGGGAATGGCCATTTTTACAGAACAGTCAGAGTATTCAATAAAAGTTATTATCGTTTAAAAGTTGCTAATTTTTCCCCAACCAATCAGATTTTAGCTTAAATGTTAAATAAGTTCTGATTGGCTGGGGGCAAAAGTAGCACCATGTTTACACGATAAGAACTTTTATTGAATCTCCCTGTAAATGAAAAACTTTGAGAAGGAACAATGGTTGAAACCAGCACCCTGGAATGTAAATAAACCATTTTAGGCTCAAAGTTAACATGATAATAATAGCCCACCTTTTAATGTCAGGGCTACATACTAATACGGGCTAACGGAGTCAGTGCACCCCAAAAAAATTGCTGGCAACTTGTCTTTTTAAAGGGTTTTCTATAATATCTAGTTAGCACCCCCTACTGGTCATCAAGTTTATAGTCTGTATTCTCTCATTGGTCTTTTGAGAAATGGCCATAATTCAATATATATACGAAAAAACATGAAAGGTTCTTGCTGCCTAGGATGCAGTTGAGAAGACAGAAAAAAAAGAGAAGAGGAAGAGAAAGCACGGGATATCTATTATATTTGTATGATAAAGATCAATAGATTTTTAAAGGGCAAGTGCACACTCCAAACAGAAATTTATTTAGCTTTCTCCCCCCCACATGTTACAACCTGCAATATGTACGCCAGCCAGAAAGAAATGTAATGAAGGCCGACTTCAGGATCCACGCCCCATTGTATTCTCTACATGTTTCTGGGTTATGTCAAACATGGGTTTCTGGCGGATGCTTCATGCCAGTGACAACTGACCCTGCTCCCCAACCATACTACTTCAAACCTTGGTAGGAACTTACAGAAGGGCTAGCGAAATATCTGCCTTCAGGAGGGTCTGCTGGTGGGTAAATCTTGCATCTTGGGATTATGGTTGTGCGCAAGTAAATATACATTGTATGGAGGGGTTAGACTTTGCCCCTTAAATAACAATTAACAAGGATTTGAAGATAATGCCAAGAGCTCTCTAGCTGCCATTTTGAGGTAATAAGAAACCAGCTTTCCCCCCAATCAATTCAATGGATGTATTTAGTCATTGGAGACATGAAGTACAGTTGAAGAGGAGCCACTTGGATGAGTTGAGAAAACATTCCCATTATAAACAAGCCCCATAGACTGAATTAAACACCTGAATACAATGACTGGATGACTAAAAACCTTTATAGATCATTTTCCATGTTTAGTTGAATTGTAAATGTGGGTCGTATCTACAACTTTTTGGAAGATTGGACTGATGGACCCTTGTTTCCTATAAAGCCTAAAGAGGATGCTTAGTAAGAACTGAAAAATAAAAGCTCATTGAAACTTATATGACATAAACTTCTATCTAATTGCAAGCCATTGGCTGTTGGATATTCCCATTTTAAATCTCCAGTTGACTGTTCTTGAAGATATCAGGTCCATGCCTATCCTAACTGGCTTTAAGATTTGTTATACATGAAAAGCTGTAATTAGAAATACAACAAGACAGACAACTTAATGACTTCCTCTGCCATCCCTTGAATTAAATGCATTTAGCACTTTCTGTAGTATGCGTCGAAAACACTGAGATACCCAATAAGAACAACAGATAAACTGAAAATGAATGGACCCAGCGCCAGTCCCATCTCAAGACACCGTGGTTACTTTATCAGAGGCTAAAGGTTACGATACATTATCCGGACATAACCAGAAACTCCATTGAAATATGTATCACAATTCTCCTGACGCTTTACAAAAATGAGCCTAGAAATGGCTCTGTCTTCCGCTCAATCAAGCTTCAGCATGGGCAGTGTCTTACCAGGAAGGGGGGAGAGGAAATGTCATAGAGTTTTGGTTCCACTGATTTAAGGGTAGGTCTTAGGTTACTTAAACAAAAAACTGGTGACCTTGTCTGCATGCCAACCCCAACTGTATTTTAATCAGTTTATGTTTATTAAAGGATATCTTCACTTAAAAAAAGTCACTTCCCCTTCAGTTAATTGACAATGGGAGGTAAAGGACAATGTCTTAACCCTCCTGTTCTTCATTAAAGGAACACTAAAACTTGTTGTAAGTATACTTCATGCGGTTTCTATTATCACAGGGAGGTGAGAATGGTTATTCCCACCTCCACTATGAAAATAGGATGTCAGGGGGACACTGGAACTTACTTACCGCGCTACTTCGCAGCTCTTCTGCACTGACAGCTGCGCTGTCCCGATCACGCCCACTACTTTTGTATGGCCGAGCATGCGCCTAAGATAGGCACGTGGGCGGGACAGCGCGCCTGTCGCATCAGAGCAGATGCAAGTGAGCAGCATAGACAGATAGGTAAGTTCCAGGTGCCCCTGAGCGTCCTTTTATTCAAAGGGGCTGTATCAAATCATCCCTGGAATAATAGAAATGTATTAAATATACTTACAAATATAAGGGTATGCAGTTTTAGTGTTCCTTTAAACTAGCAGGAGACCAGAGTAAGAGAGAGAAACCTTTTGAACATTGCAGTGTATGGCATGTCCGTACGTATATAGGACTGATAACGAAAGCGGAGGTGAGTGATCTCGTGGTAAGTTCTCACCTTCGTTCGGTCTCTGTATGTAGTTAATTGAGAAGGGGATGTAAGACATAGTTCTTACCTACGTGTGATGCCTGGAGTCCAAAGTTATACTTCCGCGCTTCCCGATACCCCAAATCACAGCCGTCTTCACCATAGGACAAGCCCCCGGGCTGACATGAAAACTGTCGCGCTGGGTTACCCCAGTCTTAGAGCGCGGTATAAATCTGGCTGGGTTATACCAGGAAGATCCGGATGCCCAATGAGCTGCACAGGAACTGGAGACAAAAATAGAGAACAAGGAGCTTAGGATTTCATAATATAATGACAAGAAAATGGCTCGATAACAAAGAATAATAATAAGAAAACAAGGAGAAGACAATGAGAAATTAAACAATGAACAAGACTAGCTTCTAGAAATTAACAAAGGGACCCTAGTTTGGCAACCAAAACTATAACAGGCAAGATTAAGTGTACTGGGCAAGGCTTAAATAAGGCAGAGGGAACAATGGGGATGGTGTGACTGGAGTCTGATGAAGGGATTGGCTAACAAGATAGTTTAATTTAATGGATCTCCTCTGTCCTTTTTACGTCTGCGGAATGGAGGAGTAAGAAAAGGGTGCCCTGGCAGAAGTCGCGGACAGGACCGATGATGTCAGTGGCCGAGGATGCTGCAAAAGATACCACAGGATTTCGAAGTTGGCGAGGAGGGGGACCACGCCGTTGGAGCACAGAAGGTAAGCGTGGAGCCTGAAACGTTATTAACACTAAAATAAAAAGTAAAAATTAAACTGAAAAAAAAGGGGAAGTGACTTTTTGAGTGGAGATTCTCTTTCATATTAGTTTGTAACCGATATTTAATGGATAAGTTCTTATTTCTGACAAAGGTATCACACTCTCTCGCTCCATATGGAGCTTTTATATCTAGCTTAGGAATGTGCAGACGGGGGGCAGCAGGGGAAAACTGCCGTCATCTATTGGCTGTGATCAAGGAGTCCAGCCTGATGATGCATGGAGGGAGGGTCCCGTTGCTCTGCCAGAATGGAAGCAATATTATACTTAAATATTTAATGAAAATAATGATAATAGCTGGTAAAAAAATAGCATAGTTGGGAGTTTGCGGGTAGATGGTGAAACTTACATGTAACAGTTTTTTGTTTTTAAGTGGGACATTGCCCTTTAAGTGGCGGACGCTGCTGTAACAAAGATTTTTAGATGACATTTCCACATGGGGTTATCTTGTATATAGAAAGCCACCAGGAAATATTAAATATTAGGTGGGTCTGTTGGTGGGATGGTTACAGGGGATCTTAGCATACCATTAAAACTTTCTTTAAGTGATAGATATGACATAGACAATAATGCATAATGAGAACTGGCAACGTAATATGCACATAATGGTATATTGTATCATGGTACTACCATGGAAGCCATGGTCCAGAGTCCCCTAGCGATCTGTCCAGGAGCATCAAAAGATTTAGATAAAATAGGATGGAGAACCGGACCAAAGCAAGCTGCAATAGTGCTGTTAATCAGCCGAAGATGCAACAGTAGTTTTGGGATCCGAACACACTTGAAAAAGGGGGGGGACTCTACTGCTATTGATATAGGACAGAACTATTGGACTAGATGTGAGATACCAACTCTCAGTTAGATCGCTTTAGTTTTATATGGGACGACGAGATATAGTTGTGCGATATTGGTGACGACGTAGTATATGGGGGACAGATACGTTAGTTTATATGGGGACGTTAACGTAGTATAGGAGATGTTAGTTTTATGGGGGACAGATAAGTAGTTTATATGGGGACAGATACGTTAGTTTTAATGGGGACAGATATGTTAGTTTATATGGGGACAGATACGTTAGTTTATATGGGGACAGATACGTTAGTTTATATGGGGACAGATACGTTAGTTTATATGGGGACAGAGACGGTTAGTTTATATGGGGACAGATATGTTAGTTATATGGGGACAGATACGTTAGTTGATATAGGGGACAGATACGTTAGTTATATGGGACAGATTGTTATACGCTTAGTTTATATGGGGGACAGATACGTTAGTTTATATGGGAGACCAGATACTTTGGTTAGGTTTTGTACTAGTATATGGGGACAGATACGTTAGTATATGGGGACAGATACGTTAGTTTATATGGGGGCGACAGGGAAGCTACGTAGTTATATGGGGACAGATACGTTAGTTTATATGGGGACAGATACGTTAGTTTATATGGGGACAGATACGTACGTTATATGGGGACAGATACGTTAGTTTATATGGGGACAGATACGTTTAGTTATATTGGGGACAGATCAGTTAGTTTATAGGGGACAGATACGTTAGTTATATGGGGACAGATACTTAGTTTATATGGGGACAGATACGTTAGTTATATGGGAGACGATACGTTAGTTTATATGGGGACAGATACGTTAGTTTATATGGGGACAGATTACGTTGAGTTTATATGGGGGAACTAGATACGGTTGGTTTATATGGGGACAGATACGTTAGTTTATTATGGGGGGGGACAGATACGGTTAGTTATATGGGGGACAGATACGTTAGTTGATATGGGACAGATAGTTAGTTTAGATGGCGGACAGATACGTAGTTTATATGGGGACAGATACGTTAGTTTATATGGGGACAGATACGTTAGTTATATGGGGACAGATACGTTGTTATATGGGGACAGATAGTAGTTAT
The DNA here is from genome assembly GCA_019447015.1 of Hymenochirus boettgeri. Taxonomy (NCBI): domain Eukaryota; kingdom Metazoa; phylum Chordata; class Amphibia; order Anura; family Pipidae; genus Hymenochirus; species Hymenochirus boettgeri. Next base: position 26,074 of record JAACNH010003598.1, read on the forward strand.
ATGGGGAACAGATACGTAGTTTATATGGGACAGATACGAGTTAGTTTATATGGGGACAGATACGTTAGTTTTATATGGGACAGATACGTTAGTTTATATGGGGACAGATAGTTCGTCTTATATGGGGACAGATACGTAGTTATAGGGACTTATATGGGGACAGATACGTTAGTTATATGGGGACAGATTACGTTAGTCTAGTTTATGGGGACAGATACGTTAGCTTAATATGGGGACAGATACGTGAGCTCTATGGGGACAGATACGTTAGATTATATGGGGACAGATAAGTTAGGTTATATGGGACAGATACGTTAGTTTATATGGGGACAGATACGTTAGTTTATATGGGGGACAGATACGTTAGTTTCTAATGGGGGACAGATACGTTAGTTTATATGGGGGACAGATACGTATTAGTTTATATGGGGAGAAGATAAGTTAGTTATATGGGGACAGCGTACGTAGTTATATGGGGACAGATAAGTTAGTTATATGGGGGACAGATAAGTTAGTTGATATGGGGGGACAGATACGTTAGTTTATATGGGGGACAGATACGTTAGTTTATATGGGGACAGATACGTTAAGTTCGTACATATGGGGACAGATACGTAGTTTTATATGGGGGACAGATACGTTAGGTTTATTGGGGACAGATTACGTTAGTTATATGGGGACAGATACGTTAGTTATACTATGGGGACAGATACAGGTAGTTTATATGGGGACAGACTACGTTAGTTATATGGGGACAGGATACGTTAGTTTATATGGGGACAGATACGTTAGCTTTATGGGGACAGATACGTAGTTATATGGGGACAGATACTTAGTTTATATGGGGACGAGTACGTTATTAGCTAGATGGGGACAGATAGTTAGTTATATGGGGACAGATACGTTAGTTATATGGGGACAGATACGTTAGTTATATGGGGACAGATACGTAGTTATATGGGGACAGATACGTTAGTTATATGGGACAGTACGTTAGTTGTATATGGGGACAGATAGTATTGTATATGGGGACGAGATACGTTAGTTTATATGGGGACATAGGGACAGTTAGTTTATATGGGGACAGATACGGGAGTTTATATGGGGGAAGATAGTTAGTTTATATGGGGACAGATACGGTTAGTTTATATGGGACAGATACGTTAGTTTATATGGGGACAGATAAGTTAGTTTATATGGGACAGATTATAGTTTATATGGGGACGAGATAAGTTAGTTTATATTGGGGACAGATACGTTAGTTATTATGGGGACAGATAGTTAGTTTATATGGGGACAGATACGTTAGTTATATGGGGACAGATACCGGTAGTTTATATGGGGACAGATACGTAGTTTATTATGGGGACAGATAAGTTAGTTTATATGGGGACAGAGGTTAGTTATATGGGACAGATACGTAGTTTTATGGGTGCACAGAAGGTTCGTATAGGGGACAGTATACAGTTAGATATATATGGGGACAGATACGTTAGTTATATGGGGGACAGATACGTTAAGTTTATATGTGGGGACAGATACGTTAGTTTATATGGGGACTAGTAGGACAATTTTTATGGGGACAGATAAGTTAGTTATATGGGGGACAGATACGTTAGTTTATATGGGGACAGATAAGTTAGTTTATATGGGGACAGATAGGTTAGGTATATGGGGACAGATACGTAGTTTATATGGGGACAGATTAGGTTAGTTTATATGGGGACAGATAGTTAGTTTATGGTATGGGGGACAGATTTAGTATGTTTATGGGGACAGATAGTTAGTTTGTATTGGGGACAGATACGTTAGTTTATATGGGGACAGATACGTATAGATGTATATGGGGACAGAGTAGTTACGTTTTATTAGTAGGGGACAGATACGTAGTTTATATGGGGGACGATACGTTAGTGTATCATGGGGACAGATACAGATACGTTAGTTTATATGGGGACAGATACGTTAGTTTATATGGGGACAGATACGTTAGTTTAT
>JAACNH010003599.1:0-28070 GCA_019447015.1 Hymenochirus boettgeri
AAATGTAAATTAAACCTACTGGATGTGTTTTCCGTCTAGATATGCCTATTGGGTTTTTGATGTTGTATTTTTTTTTCTAGTTTTCACCCACCTAGTCAGTATTACTAACAGCACAAAGACAACAAGTAGTAGTAGTTATTCTTTATCATTAATAGTCACTTTTGTTTCTATGTGTCACATGAGTTGCTTTCTGGTGTTATTGTCTGTTGTGCTCTGGTTAGATCCCTGTAGATCTGTAGATCGGACACAGTGATTGGAAACTTGAGGTTTGGTGGTTTTTCTTCCTAGAATACCAGAAATGTTCAGGAAATGGTGGGTCCCATAGGTCAAGAAAATGTAATTTATTGTGACAAAAGTCAAAAGTGCTGGCATTCCGACCATTGTCTTTCCCTCAACACACAAATGCTAAAAAACAAAATTCTCCCTATACAAATTCAATTTAAAGGGCAATTATAGTGAGAAATTTTTTTTTAAATTTCTCTAATATATCCATAAGTCATCCCATCCACCAGGGTACCTTTAGTTTCTTAAATTCTACATAGTCCCCGAGATATAAGCCTTTGAATATGCTGTGATTTGTAGGAGCTGCTACACCTCATCTGTCACTCAAAGGCACACACCCACACGATCCAAAGCTCCCCTGCAGTATGTCACACACTCTCTCACCCATACTATATGTACCATGTGCAAATATAGTCAAATGCTTGTAGTGCTAAACACATCAATAACCATTAACCCAGCAATTGAGCATAACACACTATAAAACAGCCCCTCCCCCCAAAAAAATCTTATATACATACAAAACCAGTGACTCAAATGGAAAAACACATACAGTATATATAATACAGTAAAATCAGACTATATACCAAACAAGACACACAGTGCATCTATGAAATATATAGACTAAAGCAACTGAAATGTAACAGGACAAAAAGCAGTGTCACTGTGTTTGTGAAGGTCTCACTACAAGCTGCTGTTACACTGACTTCTCTTCAGTGATTATGATCTCAGCTAAGCAGGGGGAGAGATATGAACTTTAGGTAAAAGGTAATAACAATTAGCAAAGTTAGAGAACAGGCAGAGTTCAGTAACTTACTTGTAAAGAATCTCAGCACCACTGTCCTCTCTCCCCCTCTGCCCTCCCTTCAGCATATTGCTACTTTATTCCACACTTTGATTGCTTGCAGTCTAGCTCTGGAAGGGAGGGGTCAACAGGATGTCAGCACTTCATTAAAGTCCTTTCAACTGACAATGCTCAGACTCTGTATACAGCCCGTCACTGCTGAGGGGGGAGTAGACAGAGAGGGGAGGGGGACTACACAGCTTGGTACAAACTTCTGCCAGTGTGAAGAAAAGAAGCCACACAGAAACATGAAAGTAAGGCAGCTTATACTAAGTGATCTACAATTGTATACAGACAAAGTTTTTTTTTCACTATAGTTGCCCTTTAACACTCACAGTTATCCTTTAAAGCCAAGAATATCCTATACATTATGTCATAGGTTATGTCATCAGTTATAATCAGTGTTATGTCATCAGTTATAATCGTGTTTAGCTATGTCATCAGTATAATCTGTGTTAGCTATGTCATCAGTTATAATCTGTGTTTAGCTGTCATCAGTTATAATCTGTGTTTAGCTAGTCATCAGTATAATCAGTGTTTAGCTATTCATCAGTTATAATCAGTGTTTAGCTATGTCATCAGTTATAATACTGTTTAGCTATGTCCCAGTTATAATCACTGTTTAGCTATGTCATCAGTTATAATCAGTGTTCAGCTATGCCATCAGTTATAATCAGTATTAGCTATGTCATTAGTTATAATCAGTTTTAGCTAGTCATCAGTATAATCAGTGTTTAGCTATGTCACCAGTTATAATTTGTGTTTAGCTATGTCATCAGTTATTAATCAGTGTTTAGCTATGTCATCAGTATAATCAGTGTTTAGCTATATAATCAGTGTCTATTATTTTTTAATCTGTAACTTTTTGACTTTATCATCACTAATCAGCTATAGTCCTCAACATTCACTGCTGCCATTTAAGGGGGGGGGGGGAGTAATAAATTCAGGGCCAGTTTAAAGTCTGGGGTTGGGGGGCTGGTCATAAAAACATGACTAAAGCTGGGTACACACAGTACAGATTTCTGCAAGATCCTGTCTGTCATCTTTCAATGATCTGCAACACACAGTCCCGAGCTTTCTCCCTATGGCACCATAGGGAGAACGCTCGGGACTGTTGTTTCCATCGCATGCGCTAGACTCCTCTGTAGGAGTCTAGCGTGGCCGAGGAAATTGTCGGTCATTCCTGAATGAGCGTTCGGCAGCCATGCGCTCGTTCGGAAACGAAGGTACACACAGTAGGATAAAGCGCGATGATACGTCGTGGATCTGGCGGTATTGGGGCTTTATCATTACTGTGTGTACCCAACTTTAAGGAGTTTGCCCCTATGGTAAAGGCAGCATTGTATAGCTTACAATGGTTCTCATGGGAAATATAATCCTGTTTCCTGCAGGATCCAATGTTAATAGACCTAATTGTTTGTAACATATCCCATGATACCTTACAGAATTCTATTTATTCTTTCTATGTATATAGGTCCATAATGCCGTTATTATAATATCAATACCGACGTTAAACAATATATACAATAATTACAGACCCTGCTGACTAAAATAAGATCATACTGTTAAAGGGCAAATAAACGTTATCCCGTCTGGTGATTATAATAAGAGTGCGTTGGGCCCCATTCACACTACACATGGAGCAGAACGGACCACAATGGACAGTCCGTTTTTCCGTCTGTTTTGGTCTGCAGGGCTAGGCCACACTAGTGCATTTAAACGTCCTCTGAGCGATTTTAAAGTGGACACTAGTGTGGCCCAATTGGTGCATTGTGGCCATTTGCACTGTGATTCGATGATTGGAGCGCATGTGATCACCATGGTGCAATCCGTATGTGCTCCGATCCCAGGAAATGGACAGGGATTGCAGCGTGTGCGAAATCATCTGTGCAATGTGCAGTCTTAGTGTGGCTAAGCCATAGCGGTCCCTTTTATTGAAAACAGATCTGTTTTGGATAGAAATACGTGGATGCGTGTCTTTTTTTAAATGGGCGGGTCAATCCGTTCCGGTACAAAAACCGCACTCCTCCACGTCAAAATCGCTTATTCTGGGTCTTCTACCCTAAAGTTGTGCCACCTCTCTCTCCCACTGTTCAATGCCAGCTCATACGTGCGTAGGGCAGTTGGCACAGGGGGGTCTATTCAATCACTGGCCATAAAGGTGGTGGAATATGATTTTAAAAGTGGAGATGCCATACTGCCTTCTTCAATCATACAGTCCATTGTGCGGATAAGAGAGAAGCAATAATCTGTCTGGATAGTAAGGGAAACTGGTCATAACTGGTTTGTACATTGATAACAATTTTAGTTTGTTTGTTTATTTAGGGGTGATAAAATATTATGTTCGTTTACTGGGGCTGAAAACCTTAACCGTACTTGTCGCACCATTTAGCCACTGTTTAAAGGATATTTTCCAGGTGATTTGTTTTATTTTCAAAAAACCTGAATAGCCACATTCATTCCACATCCACCTTAACCCCTCCTGTGCCGGGGTGGGTGACGAGGTTATTGGTGCAAGGATTGGTATTTTATCCCGGGTACAGGTTGTGTCCCTACCCATAAGGAGTACATAGGAGAATCTACAGAGAGCGATCCATATACAGATATTTCATTCATGCTGTTCGAATTCTGATTGGTTCTTACCTCTGCTATTTAACTGCTGCAAGCAATAAAATGCTGAAATAACGAACACCACAATTCCCTTCTTAATGTCAACTAACTCCTAAATTGGTTAATATGACTTAAATAGAATGTCACCTAAAAAACTATCTTTTAGCTGGGACAATTTTAGTGGCTTTTCATGGTAGGCTAAAGGTGGCCATAAACACGAGCGATAATAGATAAATCCCGTTGTTCCATTCACCTATTATCGCTCGTGTGTAGGGGATATTCCCAAACTTTTACTTTAATAGAGGGAGCCAATGCGATTTGGCGGTGTATGGCCACACGGCCAACCGATCTCCATACCGTGTATGGGATCAGTCGGTTCCATGTGTGCAGGTTCCCTTCGCAATGTGCCGACAGATACCAATGTGATCTGTCGGCACATTGCAATGGAAATCACAGGAGTATGGCAATCGGATCAGACAAGTCAGAAATCCCGATCATTGCGCGGTTCCCTATGGGACCGCACGGTCGATCATTTGCAATTTTGTCCGTGGCAGAATTTGCCGCGACTGACATACATTTGTCCGGCCGATCGCTTGGTCGGGACAACTAGTCCCTTCATGTGTACCCAGCCTTGCAGTGAAAGCTCATAGATCATCTGTATTGGCCGTGACTGCTTGTCTACCTGGGTAGAATATCTCAGGTTAGGAGCTGATCTGGTTAGAAAGGTTTTATGTTTTGGGATTGGGGTATGGGGGTACTACTCAAAGCTAAAAGACAGTTTTGGGTGAACCATGCCCTTTAAGACTTATTGACGTGACTGTCAGTTCCAATGAAAAGTCTATTTTTCCAGTAATTTTTATGACTGGCATTTGCTTAACTAAGCATTATGGGTAGGGTAGATATCACAGAACAAAATAAGAAAACGCTGACGCGTTTCGCTTCTCTTACTAAGCTTAGCTGTCAGCTCCGTGAGAGGGTGCGAAATGTGTCAGGGTTTTTCTTTTCTATTTTAATCACTGCACTACTGGGAGGACCTCTTGCTCATCTCCCTATACCAATGCCTCACTAATGCTGGGTGAGCCAGCCATCCTATTTAACTGCAACCCTGGTATAGCAGAGACATGCATGCCGTACTTTACTATTAAGTATATATAATAATATTATGTAGTGCTTTCTTTAACATTGCGCCACAGTCACCCATTTAGGATCCAAAACTGAGACTCGTTTTCCTTTTTGACTTGGACTAGGGGCACTGAGTGCCTAGGGCTACTTTTAGTACTAAGGGATAACTAACAGGTGGAGATGTTTCTCCCACTTAATGCATATCTATTATAAGTTAGTGTATGTATACTGAAAAAATGACTTTGCTTCATCTTAATCTATAAAAAATACAGATGTTGCACTTACTCTGAGGTGTGTGTTGCTGCATGCCTTCAATGCAATACTAGTTTTGCTCAGGCTCTGACCACTGACCTGACTATTTCCAGCTACCAACTGTCAATACTGTATACAGTATACAGCACACCAACTGTCAAACCATTCCAGCCACAGAAAAACTGCTTACAGAAATGATAAAAACGTAAGATGTTTCTAATGAAATAGGGGAAGATCAACAAAAAAATGGTACATTGATAGTTGGGATGAATTATAGTTTCCACTAATGGACAATTTAAAAAAACAAATTTGCCATTGTACAATACCCTTTAAGTTCTATTTTGACCCTACTACTTCACCGTGTGACTTCACCGTGTTGACACTGAAGGGGATAGTTTCTCTGTTTTTTTTGGTTTGTTCTAATTGTTCTATGATTATTTACAATCCACAGTAATAAGTCCTTTTTTCCCTCAGGGGTAGAAAGTCACAGGGAGATATGTCCACCGCCGTTGTCCAACACCCATGAAATGTCAAGAGTTTGTTGGGGGGCATATTTGCCCTTTTAAACATATATATATGTCTTTCAATGTAATTCCTAACTACCGTATATACTCGAGATAAGCCGATGTTTTTATTTTTTTAAATGACCCAATAAGCTAACTTCGGCTTTACTCAGGTCAGTCATTACTTACCTTCCATGTGTCCGCAAACCGGATCAGTAAGGAGAGACGTCACGAGCGTGCAGATTTAACCGATGGGGGTACACACAGTCACGAGCGCTCTCCCTATATAAAGTATTATAAAGTATAGGGAGAAAATATAGAGAGACCGACTGTGGCTAAGGTAAAATTTCAGTAGACAACCATTTCCTATGCTGAACGTTCATCAGCATCGGAAACAGTCGTACCTACATTAGTTATATAGGGCCAATCCCATGAGTACTACAAGGCTTTATCTATTAAGGTTGGACTAGATGGAGTATGCTTTATATAACCTCCAATACTATGTTACTATGTAACTGTTATACGACATTATGGGTAGGGTATAAAGGTTGGACTAGATGGACGTATGTCTTTATACAACCTCCAATACTATGTTACTATGCAACTGTTACACAGACATTATGGGTAGGGTATAAAGGTTGGACTAGATGGACGTATGTCTGTATACAACCTCCAATACTATGTTACTATGTAACTGTTATACAGACATTATGGGTAGGGTTAAAGGTTGGACTAGATGGACGTATGTCTTAATACACTTCCAATACTATGTTACTATGTAACGTTATACAGACATTTGGGGAGGGTATAAAGGTTGGACTAGATGGACATATGTCTTTATACAACCTCCAATACTATGTTACTATGTAACTGTTATACAGACATTTTGGGGAGGGTATAAAGGTTGGACTGATGGACGTATGTCTTATACAACCTCAATACCATGTAACTATGTAACTGTTATACAGACATTATGGGTAGGGTGTAAAGGTTGGACTAGATGGACGTATGTCTTAATACAACCTCCAATACTATGTTACTATGTAACTGTTACAGACATTATGGGTAGGGTATAAATGTTGGACTAGATGGATTATGTCTTTATACAACCTCCAATACTATGTTACTATGTAACTGTTATACAGACAATTATGGGTAGGGTATAAATGTTGGACTAGATGGAATTATGTCTTAATACAACCTCCAATACTATGTTACTATGTAACTGTTATACAGACATTATGGGTAGGGTATAAAGGTTGGACTAGATGGAATTATGTCTTTATACAACCTCCAATACTATGTTACTATGTAACTGTTATAACAGACATATGGGTAGGGTAAAGGTTGGACTAGATGGAAGTATGTCTTTATACAACCTCCAATACTATGTTACTATGTAACTGTTATACAGACATTGGGGAGGGTATAAGGTTGGACTAGATGGACGTATGTCTTTATAAACCTCCAATACTATGTTACTATGTAACTGTTATACAGACATTATGGGTAGGGTATAAAGGTTGGACTAGATGGACGTATGTCTTTATACAATCTCCAATACTATGTTACTATGTAACTGTTATCAGACATTATGGGTAGGGTATAAAGGTTGGACTAGATGGATGTATGTCTTTATACAACCAAAAAAAACACCAAAAAAAAAAACATGTCCCTATTCTTTTACATTGGGAGTTTCAGGTATTAACTTCCCATATGATTAGTAAATTTATTCCTTTTTCCCCTTTGTTTAACAGTCTGTTATTGCACAATATGGAAACAAATTCAGACTTAAGGTGGCCATACATATATACGATTTTACTTACCCGACCGGGCGATTTTACTACCGACCGGGCGCTCCGGCAACGTTCCTGCCGGAACCACCTTTCCAGTTCTTCTATGCGACCGACATGCGATCGCAAATCCCATTCATTTTGCGATCGCATGTCGGTCTCATAGAAGAATGGAGAGGCGGTTCCGGCAGGATCGGTCGAACGTTGCGGGCAGGCTCGGTCGGGTAAGTAAAATTGTATATATGTATGGCCACCTTTACATTGTTAATTCAAGTGACATTAACCTCAAGGGATTTTTTTTAAAGTCCCTGAGAGATTTCTTTATTTCTTTTAACTTGCAATTTATTAGATCAGGTTACACCTTCAAAATCCCCCATTTTATAGAGAGGGTAAAATTATAAGTAAGTAATTTCCAAGGTTCTTATTACATTAAGAGGGCAAGTTTCACTCACCAACCAATAAGATCTATTTAACATTTGAAAGCTAACATCTGATTGGTTGGGGCAAAGTTAGCACCATATTTATTGCTAAGAACTTTTATTGAATCTCCCGGTTTGTGTCTTACAAGGAGATTCAATAAAAGTCTTATAGTTTAAAATGGTGCTAATTTTGCCCCAACCAATCAGATCTTATTTAACATTTGAAAGCTCATTGGTTGGGGAAAAATTAGACCATTTTTAAAATAAGCACTTTATTGAATCACCCTGTTAAAGTTTTAATTTCCCTTGTTTGTTTTTTTCTGCTGACATTTGTAAATTTGTAGATTTTCAGGGTGAGACCGCACTACAGTGGACAGGGTGAGAAGCATGTTACCAGCTGCTTGCACGTGTTTCAGGTAATATTCCGTTCGCAACAACAGAAAAAACAGTGCAGCCAGTGTGGCTGGACCAATTGTCCAACACTAGTATACACATTGGATGCGCGATAGGATTGCGCATTACAACGGACTAGTGTTGCATAGCCCTGAAAGTTTTTACTTTCAGATAGGTACACTATAAGAAGTGCATCACACAGAGCTGTGCTAAGATCAGGTTCACTTCATTATCCTCCCCCTGCAGCTCTGTGCTTAGTAACTTTAAAGGGGTGCAGATGGAAAGCAGTCTGTGAGAGACTGTGGCAGATTTAAAGCAATTTTTAGGAAATTCGGGAGATTGAAAGCAATATCTAGGAGTCTGTGGCAGATTAAAGCAATTTTAAAGCAATTTTTAGGAATTCGGGCAGATTGAAAGCAATATCTAGGAGACTGTGTGCAGATTTAAAGCAATATTGTGGAGTTTGTGACAGATGACAAACATGAAAATCTACATATTACATATTTGTATCAATCAACCTCATAGTACCAAGTAAGAACTTAAAACGCCACCAAGTCCCCTACTCTGTCACTCCCCCTTCCCACAGTCCGGACTCTTTCTGGACAGGCAATGGGTATACACGCTCCTTGTAGAGCGCATCTTCCCATTGGCCAAATATGGAACATTGCTAGGGGCGCTCCTGGATGAACTTTGATGCCATTATGGAAAGTATAAAGAGAACCCAGGGTAACTACTTAGTGGTTTAGAACCTCATTCTAGGTAATGGGGGTTCGAGGGACTTGGTTGCATATAATTGTCCTTTAAATATCTGTGTGTCTTCCCCACAAGGAATTACCCCCTTATATAATATTAAGTATTAAATGGTGTTACAGTGCAGTATAATATCACAGTAAGTATTACACTGCATTAAGTGTAATTTGCCCCTATATAATAGTATTAAATGGTTATAACAGTGCGGTTATAATATTACGTTTACACTGCATTACAGTGTAATATGCCCCTTATAAATATTAAGTATTAAACAGTGTTACAGTGGCAGTTATAATATCACAGTAAGTATTACACTGCATTACAGTGTAATTTGCCCCTTATAAATAAGTATTTAAACGGTATTACAGTGCAAGTTATAATATTACAGTAAGTGTTACACTGCATTACAGTGTAATTAGCCCTTATATAATAAGTATTAAACGGTTTACAGTGCAGTTATAATATTACAGTAAGTGTTACACTGCATTACAGTGTAATTAGCCCCTTATATATAAGTATTAAACGTATTACAGTGCAGTTATAAATTACAGTAAGTATTACACTGCATTACAGTGTAATTAGCCCTTATATAATAAGTATTAAACGTTTACAGTGCAGTTTAACATTACAGTAAGTATTACACTGCATTACAGTGCAATTAGCCCCTTATAATAAATATTAAACGGTGTTACAGTGCGTTATATTACAGTAAGTAGTACACTGCATTACAGTGCATAAGCCCCTTATATAATATTAAGATTAAACGTTGTTACAGTGCAGTTATAAGTATTAAGTAGTACACTGCGTTACAGTGCAATTATCCCCTTGTCTAATATTAAGTATTAACACTGCATTACAGTGCAATAATATTGCACTGTAACGCAGTGTACTACTTAATACTTTTAAACTGCACTGTAACAACGTTTAATACTTATATTAATAAGGGGCTTATTGCACGTAATGCAGTGTACTACTTACTGTAATTAAAAATGCACTGTAACACCGTTTAATACTTATATATAAGGGGCTAATTGCACTGTAATGCAGTGTAATACTTACTGTAATGTTATAACTGCACTGTAATAACGTTATACTTATTATATAAGGGGCTAATTACACTGTAATGCAGTGTAATACTTACTGTAATATTAAACTGCACTGTAATACGTTAATACTTATTATATAAGGGGCTAATACACTGTAATGCAGTGTAACACTTACTGTAATATTATAATGCACTGTAATACCGTTAATACTTATTATATAAGGGGTAATTACACTGTAATGCAGGTGTAACACTTACTGTAATATTATAACTGCACTGTAATACCGTTTAATACTTATTATATAAGGGGCAAATTACACTGTAAGCGTGTAATACTTACTGTGATATTATAACTGCACTGTAACACTGTTTAATACTTAATATTATATAAGGGGCATATTACACTGTAATGCAGTGTAATACCGTAATATTATAACCGCACTTGTTATACCATTTAATACTTATTATATAAGGGGCAAATTACACTGTAATGCAGTGTAATACTTACTGTGATATTATAACTGCACTGTAACACCATTTAATACTTAATTATATAAGGGGGTAATTACCTTGTGGGGAAGACACACAGATATTTAAAGGACAATTATATGCAAACCAAGTCCCTCGAACCCCCTATACCAGAATGAGGTTCTAAACCACTAAGTAGTTACCCTGGGTTCTCTTTATACTTTCCATAATGGGCCATCAAAGTTCATCAGGAGCGCCCCTAGCAATGTTCCATTATTTGGCCAATGGGAGATGCGCTCTACAAGGAGCGTGTATAACATTGGCCTGTCCAGAAAGAGTCCCGGACTGTGGGAAGGGGGAGTGACAGAGTAGGGGACTTGGTGGCGTTTTAAGTTCTTACTTGGGTACTATGAGGTGATTGATACAAATAGAATATGTAGATTTTCATGTTTGTCATCTGTCACAAACTCACAATATTGCTTTAAATCGCCACAGTCTCCTATAGATGCTTTCAATCTGCCCGAATTTCCTAAAAATTGCTTTAAAATTGCTTTAAATCTGCCACAGACTCCTAGATATTGCTTTCAATCTGCCCGAATTTCCTAAAAATTGCTTTAAATCTGCCACAGTCTCTCACAGACTGCTTTCCATCTGCACCCCTTTTAAAGTTACTAAGCACAGAGCTGCAGCAGGGGGAGGATAATGAAGTGAACCTGATCTTAGCACAGCTCTGTGTGATGCCCTTCTTATAGTGTACCATCGAAAGTAAAAACTTTCAGGGCTATGCAACTAGTCCGTTGTAATGCGCAATCTATCGCCGCATCCAAAGTGTATACTAGTGTTGGACAATTGGTCCAGCCACACTGGTCTGCACTGTTTTCGTTGTGTTGCGAACGGAATATTACCTGAAAACACAGTGCAAGCAGCTGGTAACATGCTTCTCACCCTGTCCACTGTAGTGCGGTCTCACCCTGAAAATCTACAAATTTACAAATGTCAGCGAGAAAAAAAACAAACAAGGGAAATTAAAACTTTAACAGGGTGATTCAATAAAAGTGCTTATTGTTAAAAATGGTGCTAATTTTTCCCCCAACCAATGAGCTTTCAAATGTTAAATAAGATCTGATTGGTTGGGGCAAAATTAGCACCATTTTAAACTATAAGAACTTTTATTGAATCTCCTTGTAAGACACAAACCGGGAGATTCAATAAAAGTTCTTAGCAATAAATATGGTGCTAACTTTGCCCCAACCAATCAGATGTTAGCTTTCAAATGTTAAATAAGATCTTATTGGTTGGTGAGTGAAACTTGCCCTTAATGTAATAAGAACCTTGGGAATTACTTACTTATAATTTTACCCTCTCTTAAAATGGGGGATTTTGAAGGTGTAACCTGATCTAATAAATTGCAAGTTAAAATGAAATAAAGAAATCTCTCAGGGACTTTAAAAAAAATCCCTTGAGGTTAATGTCACTTGAATTAACAATGTAAAGGTGGCCATACATATATACAATTTTACTTACCCGACCGCGCGTCCGCAACGTTCGACCGATCCTGCCGGAACCGCCTCCCTTTCTATGAGACCGACATGCGATCGCAAAATGAATGGGATTTGCGATCGCATGTCGGTCGCATAGAAGAACTGGAAAGGTGGTTCCGGCAGGAAGTTGCGGAGCGCCCGGTCGGGTAAGTAAATCGCCCGGTCGGGTAAGTAAAATCGTATATATGTATGGCCACCTTAAGTCTGAATGTGTTTCCATATTGTGCAAAACAGACTGTTAAACAAAGGGGAAAAAGGAATTAAATTTACTAATTCATATGGGAAGTTAATACCTGAAACTCCCAATGTAAAAGGAATAGGGACATGTTTTTTTTGGTTGTTTTTTTTGGTTGTATAAAGACATACATCCATCTAGTCAACCTTTATACCCTACCCATAATGTCTGTATAACAGTTACATAGTAACATAGTATTGGAGATTGTATAAAGACATACGTCCATCTAGTCCAACTTTATATCCTACCCATAATGTCTGTATAACAGTTACATAGTAACATTGGAGGTTGTATAAAGACATACGTCCATCTAGTCCAACCTTTATACCCTCCCAAAATGTCTGTATAACAGTTACATAGTAACATAGTATTGGAGGTTGTATAAAGACATACGTCCATCTAGTCCAACCTTTATACCCTACCCATAATGTCGTTATAACAGTTACATAGTAACATAGTATTGGAGGTTTGTTTAAAGACATAATTCCATCTAGTCCAACCTTTATACCCTACCCATAATGTCTGTATAACAGTTACATAGTAACATGTATTGGAGGTTGTATTAGACAAATAATTCCATCTAGTCCAACATTTATACCCTACCCATAATGTCTGTATAACAGTTACATAGTAACATAGTATTGGAGGTTGTAAAGACATAATTCCATCTATGTCCAACATTTTACCCTACCCATAATGTCTGTATAACAGTTACTAGTAACATAGTATTGGAGGTTGTATTAAGACATACGTCCATCTAGTCCAACCTTTACACACCACCCATAATGTCTGTTTAACAGTTACATAGTTACATGGTATGGAGGTTGTATAAAGACATACGTCCATCTAGTCCAACCTTTATACCCTCCCCAAAATGTCTGTATAACAGTTACATGTAACATAGTATTGGAGGTTGTATAAAGACATATGTCATCTAGTCCAACCTTTATACCCTCCCCAAAATGTCTGTTATACAGTTACATAGTAACATAGTATTGGAAGTTGTATTAAGACATAAGTCCATCTAGTCCACCATTTACCCTACCCATAATGTCTGTATAACAGTTACATAGTAAAATAGTATTGGAGGTTGTATACAGACATACGTCCATCTAGTCCAACCTTTATACCCTACCCATAATGTCTGTGTAACAGTTGCATAGTAACATAGTATTGGAGGTTGTATAAAGACATACGTCCATCTAGTCCAACCTTTATCCCTACCCATAATGTCGTATAACAGTTACATAGTAACATAGTATTGGAGGTTATATAAAGACATACATCCATCTAGTCCAACCTTATAGATAAAGCCTTTGTAGTACTCATGGGATTGGCCCTAATAACTAATGTAGGTACGACTGTTTCCGATGCTGATGAACGTTCAGCATAGGAAATGGTTGTTCTACTGAAATTTTACCTTAGCCACAGTCGGTCTCTATATTTTCTCCCTATACTTTATATATACTTTATATAGGGAGAGCGCGTGAATGTGTACCCCCATCGGTTAAATCTGCAAGCTCGTGACGTCTCTCCTTCTGATCCGGTTTGCGGACACATGGAAGGTAAGTAATGACTGACCTGAGTATAAGCCGAAGTTCGTTATTTGGGTCATTTAAAAAAATAAAAACATCGGCTTATACTCGAGTATATACGGTAGTTAGGAATTACATTGAAAGACATATAATATATGTTTAAAAGGGCAAATATGCCCCCCAAACAAACTCTTGACATTTCATGGGGTGTGGACAACGGCGGTGGACATATCTCCTGTGACTTTTTACCCCTGAGGGAAAAAAGGACTTATTACTGTGGATTGTAAATAATCATAGAACAATTAGAACAAACCAAAAAACAAGAGAAACTATCCCCCTTCAGTGTCAACACGGTGAAGTACACACGGTGAAGTAGTAGGGTCAAAATAGAAACTTAAAGGGTATGTACAATGGCAAATTTGTTTTTTTAAATTGTCCATTGTGGAAACTATAATTCATCCAACATCAATGTACCATTTTTTTGTTGATCTTCCCCTATTTCATTAGAAACCTCTTACGTTTTTTATCATTTCTGTAAGCAGTTTTTCTGTGGCTGGAATGGTTTGACAGTTGGTGTGCTGTATACTGTATACAGTATTGACAGTTGGTATGCTGGAAAATAGTCAGGTCAGTGGTCAGAGCCTGAGCAAAACTAGTATTGCATTGAAGGCATGCAGCAACACAACCTAGAGTAAGTGCAACTTACATGTATTTATTTATAGATTAAGATGAAGCAAAGTCATTTTTTCAGTATACATACACTAACTTTAATAGATATGCATTAAGTGGGAGAAACATCTCCACCTGGTTAGTTATCCCTTAGTACTAAAAGGTAGCCCTAGGCACTCAGTGCCCCCTAGTCCAAGTCAAAAAGGAAAACGAGTCTCAGTTTTTGGATCCTAAATGGGTGACTGTGGCGCAATGTTAAAAGAAAGCACTACATATATTATTATATTATACTTAATAGTAAAGCAGGCATGCATGGTCTCTGCTATACCAGTGTTGCGTAGTTAAATAGGATGGCTGGCTCACCCAGCATTAGTGAGGCATTGGTATGGGGAGATGAGCAAGAGGTCCTCCCAGTAGTGCAGTGATTAAAATAGAAAGAAAAAACCCTGACACATTTCGCACCTCTCACGGAGCTGACAGCTAAGCTTAGTAAGAGAAGCGAAACGCGTCAGCGTTTTTCTTAGTTGTTTCTGTGATATCTACCCTACCCATAATGCTTAGTTAAGCCAAATGCCAGTCATAAAAATTACTGGAAAAATGACTTTTCATTGGAACTGACAGTCACGTCAATAAGTCTTAAAGGGCATGTTCACCCCAAAACTGTCTTTTAGCTTTGAGTAGTACCCCCATACCCCAATCCCAAAAAATAAAACCTTTCTAACAAGATCAGCTCCTAACCTGAGGATTCTACCCAGGTAGAAGCAGTCACGGCCAATACAGATGATCTATGAGCTTTCACTGCAAGGCTGGGTACACATGAAGGGACTAGTTGTCCCGACCAAGCGATCGGCGGGACAAATGTATGTCAGTCGCGGCAAATTCTGCCACCGGACAAATTGCAAATGATCGACCGTGCGTCCCATAGGGAACCGCGCAATTGATCGGGATTTTTGACTTGTCTGATCCGATTGCCATACTCCTGTGATTTCCATTGCAATGTGCCGACAGATCACATTGGGATCTGTCGGCACATTGCGAAGGGAACCTGCACACATGGAACCGACTGATCCCATACACGGTATGGAGATCGGTTGGCCGTGTGGCCATACACCGCACAATCGATGGCTCCCTCTATTAAAGTAAAAGTTTGGGAATATCCCTACACACGAGCGATAATAGGTGAATGGAACACGGGATTTATATTTATCGCTCGTGTGTATGGCCACCTTTAGCCTACCATGAAAGCCACTACAAATTGTCCCAGCTAAAAGATAGTTTTTAGGTGGACATTCTATTTAAAGTCATATTAACCAATTTAGGAGTTAGTGTGACATTAAGAAGGGAATTGTGGGTGTTCGTTATTTCAGCATTTTATTGCTTGCAGCAGTTAATAGCAGGGGTAAGAACCATCAGAATCAGACAGCAGAAATGAAATATCTGTATATGGATCAGCTCTCTGTAGATTCTCCTATGTACTCCTTATGGGTAGGGACACAACTTGTACCCTGGATAAATACCATCCTTAGCACCAATAACCTCGTCACCCACCCCGGCACAGGAGGGGTTAAGGTGGATGTGGATGAATGTGGCTATTCAGGTTTTTTGAAAATAGAAACAAATCACCTGGAAAATATCCTTTAAAACAGTGGCTAGAATGGTGCGACAAGTACGGTTAAGGTTTTCAGCCCCCAGTAAACGAACATAATATTATTATCACCCCTAAATAGTAAAACATAACAAACTAAAAATTGTTTACAATGTAACAAACCAGTTATGACCAGTTTCCCTTACTATCCAGACAGATTATTGCTTCTCTCTTATCCGCACAATGACTGTATGATGTGAAGAAGGCAGTATGGCATCTCCACCTTTAAAATCATATTCCAGCCCACCTTTATGGCCAGTGATTGAATAGACCCCCCTGTGCCAACTGCCCTACGCACGTATGAGCTGGCATTGAACAGTGGGAGAGGAAGGTGGCAACTTTAGGTAGAAGACCCAGAATAAGCGATTTTGACGTGGAGGAGTGCGGTTTTTGTACCGGAACGGATTGACCGGCCCATTTTAAAAAAAGACACGCATCCACGTATTTCTATCCAAAACAGATCTGTTTTCAATAAAAGGGACCGCTAGGGGTTAGCCACACTAAGACTGCACATTGCACAGAGATTTCGCACACGCTGCAATCCCTGTCCATTTCCTGGGATCGGAGCACATACGGATTGCACCCATGGTGATCACATGCGCGCTCCAATCATCGAATCACAGTGCAAATGGCCACAATGCACCAATTGGGCCACACTAGTGTCCACTTTAAAATCGCAATCAGAGGACGGTAAATGCACTAGTGTGGCCTAGCCCTGCGGACCAAAAAACAGACGGAAAAAAACGGACTGTCCATTGTGGTCCGTTCTGCTCCATGGTGGTGATGAATGGGGCAAACGCACTCTATATAATCACCAGACGGGGATAACGTTTATTTGCCCTTTAACAGTATGATCTTATTTTAGTCAGCAGGGTCTGTAAGATATTGTATATTTGTGTTAACGTCTGTATTGATTATAATAACGGCATTATGGACCTATATACATAGAAAGAATAAATAGAAATTCTGTAAGGTATCATGGGATATGTTACAAACAATATAGTCTATTAACATTGGATCCTGCAGGAAACAGGTATTATATTTCCCATGAGAACCATTGTAAGCTATACAATGCTGCCTTTACCATAGGGGCAAAAATCCTTAAAGTTGGGTACACACCGTAATGATAAAGCCCAATACCGCCAGATTCGACGGTATCGCGCTTTATCGTACTGTGTGTACCTTCGTTTCCGAACGGCGCAAGGCTGCCGAACGCTATTCAGGAAAGACCGACAATTTCCATCGGCCACGCTAGACTCCCTACAGAGGAGTCTAGCGCATGCGATGGAAACAGACAGTCCCGAGCGTTCTCCCTATGGTGTCCATAGGGAGAAAGTGGGACTGTGTGTATGCAGATCATTGAAAGATGACAGACAGGATCTTGCAGAAATCGTACTGTGTGTACCCAGCTTTAGTCGTTTTTATGACCAGCCCCCCCCCCCCCAGACTTAAACTGGCCTGAATTTATTACTCCCCCCCCCCCCTTAAATGGCAGCAGTGAATGTTGGAGGACTATGAGCTGATTAGTGATGATAAAGATGCAAAAAGTTACAGATTAAAAATAAAATAGACACTGATTATATAGCTAACATGATTATAACTGATGACATATAAACACTGATTATAACTGATGACATAGCTAAACACAAATAAACTGGTGACATAGCTAAACACTGATATAACTGATGACATAGCTAAACACTGATTATAACTAATGACATAGCTAAATATGATTATAATGATGGCATAGCTGAACACTGATTATAACTGATGACATAGCAAACAGTGATTATAAACTGGGGACATAGCTAAACAGTGATTATAACTGATGCATAGCTAAACACTGATTATAACTGATGAATAGCAAACACTGATTATAACTGAGGACATAGCTAAACACAGATTATAACTGATGACAGTAAACACAGATTATAACTGATGACATAGCTAACACAGATTATAACTGATGACATAGCTAACATGATATAAACTGATGACAGCTAAACACTGATTATAACTGATGACATAACCTATGACATAATGTATAGGTATTCTGGCTTTAAAGGATAACTGTGAGTGTTAAAGGGCAACTTAGTGAAAAAAAAACTTTGTCTGTATACAATGTATAGATCACTTAGTATAAGCTGCCTTACTTTCATTTTCTGTGTGGCTTCTTTTCTTCACACTGGCAGAAGTTTGTACCAAGCTGTGTAGTCCCCCTCCCCTCTCTGTCTACTCCCCCTCAAGCAGTGACGGGCTGTATACAGAGTCTGAGCATTGTCAGTTGAAAGGACTTTAAATGAAGTGCTGAATCCTGTTGACCCCTCCCTTCCAGAGCTAGACTGCAAGCAATCAAAGTGTGGAATAAAGTAGCAATATGCTGAAGGGAGGGGCAGAGGGGGAGAGAGGACAAGTGGTGCTGAGATTCTTTACAAGTAAGTTACTGAACTCTGCCTGTTCTCTAACTTTGCTAATTGTTATTACCTTTTACCTAAAGTTCATATCTTCCCCCTGCTTAGCTGAGATCAAATCACTGAAGAGAGAGTAGTTGTAACAGCAGCTTGTAGTGAGACCTTCACAAACACACGTGACACTGCTTGTTGTCCTGTTACATTTCAGTTGTTAGTCTTATATTTCATAGATGCACTGTGTGTCTGTTTGGTATATAGTCTGTATTACTGTATTATATATACTGTATTAGTGTTCCATTTGAGTCCTGGTTTTGTATGTATATAATATTTTTTGGGGGGGAGGGGCTGTTTTATAGGTGTGTTATGCTCATATTGCTGGGTTAATGGTTTATTGATTGTGTTTAGCACTACAGCATTTGACTATATGTTGACATGGTACATATAGTAGGGTGAGAGAGTGTGTGACAGTACTGCAGGGAGCTTTGGATCGTGTGGGTGTGTGCCTTTGAGTGACAGATGAGGTGTGTACAGCAGCTCTACAAATCACAGCATATTAAAGGCTTATATCTCGGGGACTATGTAGAATTTAAAGAAACTAAAGGTACCCTGGTGGATGGGAATGACTTATAGGATATATTAGAAGAAATTTAAAAAAAAATTTCTCACTATAATTGCCCTTTAAAGAATTTGTATAGAGGAGAATTTTGTTTTTTAGCATTTGTAGTGGTTGAGGGGAAAGACAATGGTCGGAATGCCCAGCACTTTTACTTTTGTCACAATAAATTACATTTTTTGACCTTATGGGACCCACCATTTCCTGAACATTTCATGGTATTCTAGGAAGAAAACCACCAAACCATCAGAGTTTCCAAATCACTGTGTCCGATCTACAGGGATCTAACCAGAGCACGACTCCATTGTGACACATAGAACAGTGAATATTAATAGAACTTGGGTCTTGTGCTGTGTAGTAAAATAAGTGGGTGAAACTAAAACCCAATAGCATAGACGGAAACACACAGCCATAGGTTTACACTTCCTGTGGGTACCGCAGGGATCCCTCCACCCTCGTACTGTCTCTTTTTATCTTGGGCCCTCACCTATTTCTTCTCCAATCTGTCATAAGTTCACTATTTGGTCCAAAAATAAAAGATCCGTTATTTATAAGCAAACGCCCCTTTAAAGCCCCTTTAAGCCCATGTATATATTGGAATTTTTTAAAGGGGGAATGAAATAAAGTCACAACTCTCATTGTCTCTGGTTTTTCTTTTAGGTTCTGTCTCACAACCTGTGCACATTGTGAATGTTCCCACGATCCTGTAGCCTTGGAGGAGCATTTCGGTGATATGACTGGGCCCTGTGTCTAACCAAGGTTACATGCCTTATCTCAATAAGTTCATCCTGACAGGTGAGGAAATACGGTTCAGACATGTTCCAAGGATATAGGGGGGGGAAATTATTGGGGTGCAATTACCTTAAAGTAGTGACGTCAAACTTGCAGCCCTCTAGATGTTTGAAAAGCTACAACTTGCATCATTGCAGCCAGGGAACCGCTTAAAGGGTCCACCTTTACCGCATGGTTAAGAGAAAACATGAATGTCCCCCTATTGACACAACATGCCTCATACCATGTGACTGCAGGAAGCCATAACATTTACTCCCCCGGATCCTAGGACCATGCTAGCTTCAGATAGCCAATCAGAAAACATGTGTTAGCCTGCTAAATGTGGGGACAAACCTGGCAGCCCTGCACTGGAAACGCCCACTCCTCTAGCCCCGCCACGTGGACATGCTTATACACAAACACCAAGGGGCATATTTATAAAGGTTAAAACTTTTCACCTCTTTATCGCCACCTTTTTGCCAAATTTGGACTTTTCGCTATTTATAAAGCAGCTATAACCAGTGGCAAAAAGGTCATTACCGCTACTTTGTCGCATACATCGCTTCGCGGTACTGCTCAAGCATATTTTATAAATTGCCGAAGTTCAGCGTTCCAATCGCCAAGTCTGAGGTGTGAAAACACATAAGTGGCCATTTATTATCCTGCCAATGGTCCATGGAGGTGTCAGTACATTGTGGTGGTTTCTCAATACTATACTAAAAGTACCCAGGGGGGTGTTAACTATTTTCCAGCATTTACTGTAAACAATCAGCGATTTCGCTTTTTAAGGTTTATTTTTTGCTTTTTAAGATTTTTTTTTTTTTTAAGTTACAATTTTCTTTATTTACCAATAAAGTGAAATGGGGGTCTTGAGGGACATATTATAAAGGGCATTATTTTCGCTATTTCCCCACCAGCCTTTACCATAATTTTTTTAACTTTCAACTTTTCTTTTATCAAATTATTAAAAAGCGGAATTTTCATCACAAGCGAAAAGTATGTAGCAAAAAGTAACACTAATAATGCTGAAAAAGTTCAGCACATATGATGGGTAATAGGTAATACTCCCTGGTGGATGTTCATAGTAGGATCAAATTGGTTAACTGAAACACCTATCTTTGTTATTTAAAAATAGCCTAACACATGTGGTGTTTTTTTCCCACCAAATCCTATACTAATAAAAGGCAAAGCCCTCACTCACTCACTCACTCCTCACTCATCACTAATTCTCCAACTTGCCGTGGAGGCAGACGGCTTAATGGCAGGCTCATTCATTGCACCTTACTTACAAAAGTTAAGCAGGTTTTGTTTCCAAATTCCACCTGTAACGGTGAGTATCTGACTTGCACAGACTTATGGTTACCTAGCTTACAAGCTATACAAATCTATATGGTTGGTCCGATTTCAACCAAATTCTGTATGCATATACTCTTTACCAGTAAAAGGTTAAAAAATATTTTTTTAGGGTGGGGGTGAATGGGGGGGAATAGAATTTTGAACTCCTGCACACTAACGGCGGACCGATTTTTTACCAAAATTTCAGGGTGTGTGCGGGGACTGCTGAGGGTAAGGGGAAGGTTTGGATGGTGGACAGAGAGGAATAGTGGGGGGTATTGGGGGTGGACGGGGAGGTACCGTATATACTCGAGTATAAACCGCCCGAGTATAAACCGAGGTACCAATTTCACCTAAAATCCTAATAAAAGTTGTTGACTCGAGTATAAACCGAGGGTAGAAACTTGGCATTCAAGATGTTTGGAAACTACAACTCCCAGCTGATAAGCATGCGGGAGTTGTAGTTCCAAACACCTTGAATGCCACCCTCACTTGGCATTCAAGATGTTGTGAAACTACAAACTCCCAGCTAATTAAGCATGTGGGAGTTGTAGTTTCCAAACATCTTGAATGCCAAGTGAGGGTGGCATTCACAGATGTTGGAAAACTACAACTCCAGCTAATAAGCATGCTGGGAGTTGTAGTTTCATAAAAAAAATCTTGAATGCCAAGTGAGGGTGGCATTCAAGATGTTGAGAAACTACAACTCCCAGCATGCTTTATTAGCTGGGAGTTGTAGTTTCCAAACATCTTGAATGCCACCCTCACTTGGCCCCCGGTTTATACTCGAGTATATACGGTAATAAAAGGCAAAGCCCTCACTCACTCACTCATCACTAATTCTCCAACTTGCCGTGGAGGCAGACGGCTTAATTTGGCAGGCTTATTCATTGACCTTACAAAAGTTAAGCAGGTTTCGTTTCAAAATTCACTGAACGGTTGACGGTGATTGACATGCACAGACTTATGGTTACCTAGCTTACAAGCTATCAAATGTATATGGTTGGTCCGATTTCAACCAAATTTTGATGCATATACTCCTTTACCAGTAAAAGGTTAACAAATATTTTTTTTAGGGTGGGGGTGAATGGGGGGGAATGAGAATTTGGAACTCCTGCACACTAACGGCTGTGGACCGATTTTTACCAAAATTTCAGGGTGTGTGCGGGGGGACTGGCTGAGGTGTAAGGGGAAGGGTTGGAAGGTGGACAGAGAGGAATAGTGGGGGCATTGGGGGCGTACGGGGAGAGCGGGTGGGGGTTATTTGCACCAAAAATTTCGTAGTTGAATAAAAAATATAATATTCATTAAGTTATGAGTTGTTGCATTATCGTAAAGCTTATTGAATGTCTTTTCTTTATATATCAATGCTGAGTGATACAGCAATCTTGATACATATTGCTTTCTTACTAAAAAGGTTATTTGAATACATCTCCGCTGCGAAGCGCGGGTATTTTGCTAGTATATATCAAATTAGACATTAGCCCGCTACAATAACGGTGCTAGAAGCACAGAGTGCCCCCTTAGTTCCCAAGGCCATAGTCCTCCTCCATGTCCCAAGGCCAGAGTACCTCTTAGTATCCCAAGGTCAGAGTCCCCCTCTGTCCAAGGCCCAGGGGCCCCTCTGTCCCAATCCAGAGCCCCCCTCTGTCCCAAATCCAGCCCCCCTCTGTCCCAAATCCAGAGGCCCCCCTCTGTCCCAAATCCAGCCCCCCTCTGTCCCAAATCCAGCCCCCCCTCTGTCCCAAATCCAGGGGGCCCCCTCTGTCCCAATCCAAGGGCCCTGTCCATACTTTGGATAAACTGTTTCTCTCAGCCCTCCATAAGCTAACGGTCCTTTTCCTTTAGGTGTGTTTCTCTAAAGAGGTCTTCTGTCTCTTTAACTGTTACGCTATTACCTGAAAATGCACAGGGCCTGTGCAGTCATCCATACGCTTCAGCGTCTCAAACAGTTACCATGACAACGCTTTCCGCGCATGCGCATAATCACCGGCGTTTTGCGCATGCGCATAATCAACTGGCGCGTGTTACTGAAGGTACGCTGATGGAGGTACGCAAAAAGTAATTATGCCGTACAGTAAAGACTTTCCTGCACGAAAGGAATGAAGGGGCTAAGGGTGTGGCGCGGGGGAGGTAGAGCACTGTCAATGCACTCTGTAATTGCCTGGAGGGAAATTGCAGCAGCCTGAGGAAAAGAATGCACACCAAGTGGCAAAAAGAGGTACTGCACAGGGACACAGGGATGCACACTTGCATTTTATATATAGGATATAGTTAAAACTCAAAGGAGAATTGTCTCTATTTTATAATAGGATATGAAAATAGTGTAAACTCACCCAGGGTGAATTTCTCTATATTTAATAGATATGATGAAAATAGTGTAAAACTCACCCAGGTGAATTGTCTCTATTTATTATAGGATAGATAAATTTGTAAAACTCACCCAGGTGAATTGTCTCTATTTTATAATAGGATATGATAAAATGTAAAACTCACCCAGGTGAATTATCTCTATTTTATTAATAGGATATGATAAATAGTGTAAAACTCCACCAGGTGAATTTCTCTATTTTACTAATAGGATATGATAATAGTGTAAATCTCACCCAGGTGAATTTTCTCTATTTTATTAGTAGGATATGATAAATAGTGTAAAACTCACCCAGGGAATTTTCTCTATTTTATTAATAGGATTGATAAATAGTGAAAACTCACCCAGGTGAATTGTCTATTTTATTAATAGGATATGATAAATAGTGTAAAACTCACCCAGGTGAATTATCTCTATTTTATTAATAGGATGATAAATAGTGTAAAACTCCACAGGGAATTGTCTCTATTTTATTAATAGGATATGATAAATAGTGTAAATCTCACCCAGGTGAATTCTCTCTATTTTATTAATAGGATATGATAAATAGTTGTAATCTCACCAGGCGATTGTCTACTATTTTATTAATAGGATATGATAATAGTGTAAAAACTCACCCAGGGAAATAAGAATTGAATTGTCTCTATTTTATTAATAGGATATGAAAATAGTGTAAATCTCCACCCAGGCGAATTGTCTCTATTTATAATGGATATGATAAACATGTGTAACACTCACCCAGGCGAATTTCTGTATTTTATTAATGGATATGATAAATAGTGTAAAACTCACCCAGGTGAATTGTCTCTATTTTATATAGGATATGATAAATAGTGTAACACTCACCCAGGTGATTGTCTATTTTATTAATGAGATATATGATAAAATAGTGTTAAACTCACCCAGGCAATTGTCTCTATTTTATTAATAGGATATGATAAATAGTGTAAAACTCACCCAGCAAATTGTCTCTATTTATTAATAGGATAGTAAATAGTGTAAACTCTCCCAGGTGAATTTTCTCTTTTGTATTAATTATAGGAGATGATAAATAGTGTAATCACCAGGGAATTGGGAATTTCTCATTTTATTAAAGGATACAATAAATGTGTAAAAACTCACCAGGTGAATTTTTCTCTTTTTATTAATAGGATATTGATAAATAGTGTAAAACTCACCCAGGCAAATGTCTCTATTTTATAAGAGGATATGTATAAATAGTGGTAAACTCTCCCAGGTGAATTCTCTTTTTTATAATAGGATATGATAAATAGTGTAAACTCACCCAGGTGAATTGTCTCTATTTTATAATAGGATATGAAAATAGTGTTAAAAACTCACCCAGGTGAATTTTCTCTATTTTTAGTAGGATATGATAAATAGTGTAAATCACCCAGGCGAATGTCTCTTTTATAATAGGTATGATAAATAGTGTTAAAACTCACCAGGTGATTTTCTCTTTTTTATTAATAGGATATGATAAATAGTTGTAAAACTCACCAGGCGAATTTTCTCTATTTATTAATAGGATTGAAAATAGTGTAAAACTCACCCAGGTGAATTTTCTCTTTTTATTAATAGGATATGAGAAATAGTGTAAACTCACCCAGGCGAATTTTTCTATTTACTAATAGGATATGATAATAAAAAGAGGAAACTGCGAATTTTCTCTTTTATAATAGGATATGATAAATAGTGTAAAACTCACCCAGTAAATTTCTCTTTTTTATTAAAGGTGTAACTTGTGGTCCAAAATTACTTAGGTAAATTGATAGGATTGCTCCCCTGAGAATTTTGCAAGTTATTTCCATTGTTTATTTTGCATAGTTTTGAAGATATTAAATGTTTGTGTGTGATATGGCAGCAGAGCTCACCAGGTCCCCTGCACTTCTGCTTCATGCTCTGAAACTGTCAGTAAATCGGTCCATTGTCTCTCCTCCCCTTTGCAGCCCCCCTGGTCCACTCCACTCATGGACCCGCCAGGGCCCTCCAGTTGCAGGGCCCCCATGGACCATTATCTTAATCCCATGTGACCCCGCCCACTCGCGGGGTGCCGTGGTTTACTCAGACCCCCCCACAGAAAACTCTGCCGGAACAGCCTTTTCAGGCAGAGTGAGAACAGAGTGAGAACTCTGCCTGAAAGGCTGTTTTCACACAGTGGGACCTTCACACAGCAGAGAGGAGGATGACTTTCCTGTTCCCCACCACACTGAGGAGTCTGAGGCTGTGCCCTATTGAATTCATTATTGTATACCTGCTTGCTTCTGGATGCATCATGGAAATGAGTAATTTAAAAACCTGTACGAGCCTGGGTATGCTCAGAAGAGGCAGACAGGGGTATTAACATTCAGCATTGACTGTGATGTCAACGTTCAAACCCATAACTGACAGTTACTAACAACTTCACAATAACGAAACTGTTTGGAGTGGACCCTCAGTTCTTTTGTCATTGAACTAACTGGAAGAACCAGGAAGCAGAAACAGGGGGGGAAAACAGGACATTGTGCAGGATTTCAGGTTAGTTAGACTTATATATTTTTCACATTTCAACTATTACCGTTTTAGGGTTTTGGGGGGTGGTGATTTACCTGTATGCAAGTTTTCATTTTGGGCTGGACTTGCTCTTTAATCTATTTATTTTATATGCTTATCTAAAATCAATGAAAATTAAGTACTGTGTAAAGTGACGATTTTTTGTAGGGATATCCTATATATATGCATTCTGTATGATTATTTATTCTAGGGACATGATGATAGGTCCATTAGGGATATTTAATCCCGGATCTGACGGTTTTTTAGAGTCACATTTGAAAGTTATTTTATAAATGTATTATATTGTATATGTATGTTTAAAAGATAAAGAAGATTCATTTCTCTGTAATATGTTTACAGTATAGTTGTCCTTTATATTTCGGTAGCTACAGACAGACTCTGCCCTATTCTTTTAATCTGAAAGATCAATACACATATTGATAGATCAGTGGGATGGGAATTAAAGGGAACCTCCACCCTCCCAAACTAAGTTTCATTACTCTTCACCTAAACTACAAAAGGGAGACTTCGCCACAGCTGCAGTTTCTTCTGGGTTAGCACGATTCACGATGATGTCAACAGCCATAAACTGATGGGAGCTAATGAATTGCCAACAGCTGCTGTGCAAGTGTATAAACAGTTCGCAACAGCAGTAGAGAAGGTTTTTGAACCTGTTAGCTTGGGGGGGGGGGGGGGGGCGGGGGGGGGGGGGTGTTGTAAGTAAGTTCAGGAGCATAGATGAAAATGTAAGTAGGTTTTGTGGGGTCCTGGTTATTAATATAGTGTTGGTTTGCCCTTTAAAAGAGACACTAACGATATTTTGTGCTAAAGTGCTTTCTATTGGAGGCTTGCATTGGACAAATTTTCTGCCCGATGTTGATCATTTCTTAAAAATTGATCAATCAACTTGGTTGTGCAGGAAAATTACTATAAAAAAATCACCAAGCTAACCAGCCAAAAGATTTGTCTCGTTGGCCAATCAGGTCAAACATATCGACCTTAATTGTGTTCCTTCATAACAAAACACAGTAGCAACGCATACACACGTAACACATATGCACGACCATCCACACGCACAAGCACACATTTTAACTGCACAGTTTCTGCTTCGTAATTCCAGTGGGGCCGGAATGGTGGCTCAGTGTTTCATCAGCCCACTCACCATGTGAGAATTGTAGTTCAACGTGGCCCACAAATATAAAAGTTCTAAGGTGTTCTGGGAGATGGTAGGCGGAATATCTTGGATATCCAGATTGGTTAAACACCAGGAATGTGAGAATGAGTTTGATCTCCGGTAACCCCCCATTTTCTTCTGTCTCTTTTATCTAATCAACAAAAAGGGCATTTCCATGACAATGGCGCAGGCGTTGCCCCCCCCCCCGTTTATTAATGGTCCGATCAGACTGCTAGAGAAGGTCCCCCCATTTATCAGATGAGAGAAGTTTCTCTCCCCATCACAGAGTGTTCATTGTTAATCCTCCCTGCACATTTGGCCAGTATCCAGATTTACAGCTTCATGTGAATGGGGAAGGGGATTAGATTACCCCCCGATTGTTCAGTGTGTTCCTATTTATCTGCTGAGTTGAATGATTCACGCCAAGTCTTTTTCAGGTTGGTTACACATAGGAGCCGTGTTATAATGCAACATAGGTAGGGCTCGTAGTATGGACAAAGGCACTTCCAATAAGTCACCTGTGTCTCCATTAGTGGGTCTCCCAGACTCCAGTCTGTCCCGGCCCACATTATTAGTAACGTGTGATTAATAATGGATCCGTGTTGATCTGACACATGTTGCTGAGCACTGAATAAAGAAATATATGCAGTTAACTAACTGCTTGGGGTCTCCTTCCTAAAATGTAGCTGGTAGTATGGACAAACAGGAGCTTTTAATGGAACCATTCCGTGTCTTGGAACCATGTAATCTTATCATAATA
>JAACNH010003600.1:0-28070 GCA_019447015.1 Hymenochirus boettgeri
AACACCTACCTACTGGTCTAACACTTACTTACTGGTCTAACACTTACTTACTGGTCTAACACCTACCTACTGGTCTAACACTTACCTACTGCTCTAACACCTACCTACTGGTCTAACACCTACCTACTGGTCTAACACTTACCTACTGGTCTAACACTTACCTATTGGTCTATTTTCACTTTTAGAAATTTAAGGAGTATCTGAATGGGAGCAACCTCATCACAAAGCTTCAGGCTAAACATGATCTCCTCAAACAAACCCTGGGAGAAGGTGAGCAATTCAGAAACCATTCTATATGTCTGAGTTTTTTTTAATAAACACTAAGGTGGATCTGAAAGGACAGCTACGCTGTTAAAATGAACTTTATAAAAAGGAATAGTACCAGGGGTGGGGAGGTAGAATTCATTGTTCAGTATCATTTTGTTGTGGAGCCCTTACAATTTTAATCTGCCAGGTTAGTGTTCTGGGCTTTCCTGTATTAAAGATAGTGCTGAAACCTGGAAGAATCCATACTAATGATCCAATCCTACTTCATTTACCCAGGTACTTGCGTGGTGTGGTCATAAACTGGGCGTGTCATGGGTGGGGCTATGTCTGGCCAGAGCATGGGGTCCTGCTGGTGTGGCCCCCAGCTTGTGGCCAGGTTCAGCACCCCTGCTTTATACCATGTATATATTCCATGTATACAGAATGCAAGTATCAGCAGGGAAGAAATGGGAGTGGGGTGGGGGTAGGTAAAAGTTTGGCAAATGTGTTTAACATCTGTAGGGTTAATTTATCTTACTGGGATGTGTGGACTGATGCAGGTGCATAGCTAGAAATTTCTGGGCCCCATAGCAAAATTTAGGGCCCATTAACCAACCCACAAGAATGAAAAAAAAATAACAACCCCCATGTGTTTTCTAGAAACTTCCCCTTGTACCAGAAGTGTTTCATATGTAACCTGCCAAAAAGGGCTCACCAACAAGCTTACTGCCATAGCCACTTTCCAATAAATAGTACATACCGACAGGCACTAATGGTTGTTACATACGCAGACACAAACACACGTGCATTTTGTGGGCCATGTTGTGGTTGGGACTATCATGAGCTTTTGTTGGACTAATGGCTTTACCAATGGGAAGACACGCTGCAAAAAGTTCTTTTTACTCATTGGATTATTACCAGGCTGAGGGGGGCAGAACTTGGGCAATACAGTTGTCCTTTAAATTAGCCTTATGCAGGGGCTTGTTTGCATTTGCCCACTGCACCTCATATACAATTTACAAAACGGTTGCAGCACTCAGAGATGCAGCTTCGCCTTCCCAATGGGAAAATTCCATTTGCCATGTGCAAAACTCAAGCTAATTATATTATTTGTGCTGAAAATCACAAAAAGATGATACTAAGCCATCATGGGTATCTCTATTCCAGGTGAAAGAGCGGACTATGGAACCACTAGGTAAGTGTGTTTCTTGTTCTACAAGTACATTTGCACAGTTTACTAGGCCCAGGATGGTCATGACACTGTATTACTGCAGTTTGATTGTGGAAGATGCTGAGGTTGACACACTGGCTTGGTGGGCATTCTAGTAGACTGGCCAATATATGTGTCAAACCTACTGAGTAAGATTATGGTTAGGGTTGTACAGTAAACAGTATAGTCAGTTGATTGCAAATGAAGGACTACACAGACTACATTTCAATGAAATGTTTCCCTCTATGTTACACATATTGTTTCCGCCCTTTTATCCTTAAAATAATAAAAATTAGCAACACATTGCAGCTTTTTATAGGAACATTGTTTTATCTATGACTTATTTCTCGAATATAAACAACAAGAACAAATAATCTGATTGGATCCATCTTACTGCCTTGTTCTCTGATTGGCTGTTTACTGCTGTGGCTATCAAGCTGCATAGCTGTTAGGACAACAGTGGTCCCTCTTTATCAGCTTCCTGTCCAACAATAAATAGCCACTAGGAAAACAGGAATATAAGGGGCAAGGATAGACATACCTATAGGGGGGTTAGAGTAGGTTGTGGGTCACTGGGATTTTATTCTAGGTTTTTTTATTCTAGGGTTTCTTCTGATTTGCATTTTAGTATTATTTTAATTGATGTCTTAACCTATCTTGTCACAAAGGGAAAGCTATTTCTGACAACACGTTAAAAGCAGTTTAAAAGGGTTTCACAAGACAAACAAGAAGTAGGAAATGCACACACACTTATATGTGAGTCTCGAAAGCTTCTAAATGAAACCCGTTAATTAATCTGCTTCATATTTAGCATTCTGGTACAAAACCCACCTCCCCATTCGTGACTCAACCTACAGTGCTCCATGGGGGGTGGCCTATGGCTGTGTTGTCGCTCTGGCATTGTAAATGCCTTTCCTTTTGAAACAGCCCACATCTGCTGATTTGTTCTCTGGTGTGTTTTGATACATTGTTCCATTTCCAGGCCCCCGACTCTTCCCCCTAAGCCCCAGAAAATGAGGAAACCCCGACCTCGATCTCTATATAACCTTAAGCTCTTTAACGGAAACATGGAGCTGTTTATTAAGGTACCAGCAGGGGGTGCTGTGTGGGGGCTGAGTCTGCTCTGCTGCCTCTGACTTTTCTGTGCACCGCTCCCTCCTCGCTGTAGACCCTTTACATTTGGTCTTGTTTCCTTTTTTCCTGCTCTGTCCTAACCAATATCTGTTTTATATTTTAATTATATTTTAATTAATGGTGAAGTTAAACTAGATAAAATGTTACATGAAGGAGCAAAAGATGGTCTGTACCAAAGGAATTTTATCTCATTAGAATTACTTAGCTATTGACCACTTGCATTAAAAATAACTTTAATGGCCATAAACCCTGTTTGGTAAATTTAGCCATACACAGGCTTTTCGATCGGCTGAAACAATTAAAAATGTAAATTTCAAACTTTGCCCTGTCGATCTTCCATAGAGTTCAGCTTGAGATCTGTAATAGATATTACATCTAACCACACCCACCCAGGCCGTGCCATTATATTTAGCCACACCCACCCAGGCCATATGATTTCTAACCACACCCACCCAGGCCATATGATTTCTAACCACACCCACCCAGGCCATATGATTTCTAACCACACCCACCCAGGCCATATGATTTCTAACCACACCAACCCAGACCATGCTATATTATATCTAACCACACCCACCCAAATGAGACAGGCCACACTGTGCGCTCCGATCCCTTATCATAACAAATAGCAGAATATGTGGAGAATCACAGTGCAATATTACCCTTTTCCCTTTTTCTTTGAGCCCATATAGTCTGATATAGTAATGTATTTTTCTAGTGTAACACAACTAGAACACAACTAGACATGTGTTATAGATTGCCTTGTGTAACACAACTAGAACACAACTAGACATGTGCTATAGATTGCATTGTGTAACACAACTAGAACACAACTAGACATGTGTTATAGATTGCCTTGTGTAAACCAGGAGATCATTCAAACAGCCAGTACACAATGATGCACTGTTTGACAGCACTAAGTGCAACTGGGAATTACATACCCTCAAGGTTTCAATAGGGATACTATTAGGAAATGCATTGGCACTGCACAGAACTGAACTAACATTAGGTTCACTTCATTATCCCCCCCCCTCCCAGCTCTGTACCATGTTGTTTCTATTAGTGAACCTATTTAAGGGAGAGGGAGGGGATAGAATTATGTCTTGTATCCTCTAACAAACTCTAGGTGCTTTTTAAGCTGGTTAACATTTTCTAAACCAACCACTCTGCCTTTGGGCTGATGACCTGATTATTATACAGTCATCCTATATACGTAGGTCACCAGACAGGCTGCTGGGAATTGGGGCCGAGAAGCGCCTGTCATTCCCATAATGATTGATCACTTCACCTCTGGATCATTAATCATAGAAATTTTTCATTTTGACCAGTCAACTCACACAAAGAGTCAGATTTGCCAAATCAATCATAGATGATGCTCACGAACTTGCCCTTTGTTCATATAATAGCGATCAAGTAAAAAATACAAGTAAAAACAGTCCAAGGACAGGTTAGATAATACATTTTACATAGAGACTGACACAATGCAGTACAGTCTGTATTATGAAGGTGCCTTTCTAATAATTGGTTCTGTGGTTGTGGGGTGAGACCTCTGCCTGCTGCTGTCTCTTCTTTCTTTCCTATAACTTAGAGCTTCCCTCTGACTGTTGCTTCCTCTCCTCCCTATGTTTGCGCTGCTGCTGCTGCTGCTGCTGCTGCTGTGTGTTTGTGTTTGTTACTCTCATCAGAGGAAGAAGGAATGCACGGAGCAGAATCCAGGTACTATGTAGCATCTTTTAAAGCATGTCGCAACTGGCAGTGTTATCCACTTATGGCTTTGTGCACAGATATATTTTATATTTAGATGTGTTCACCTCACTTTGCAGTGCTGTGCGTGCTCACAAGCCTGACAAACTATGTGCACAATCCCACAGTTTAAAGGAAACGGCGCCACCTGGTGTACATAAGGCATTCACATCAGAGATCTTTCCTGAGAAATCTCACCATTAGTATGATGTAAAGGAGGGATAAGCAACTAATAGCCCTCCAGATGTTACACTACAATGCCCAGCATTCCATTGCATTCTGAGAGCTTGTAAGGGAATGCTGGAATTTGTAGTTATCAAACATCTGGAGGACTACGAGTTGCCTATTAAAATCGAAAGATAACTAAATATACATTTTAAAAAAAAAAGATAAGCAGGCACATTTACCCATCTCTCTGGGTTAATTCTCCTTTCGCGATTCAATATCGCGTTTGCAAATGTGGGTAATTCCGTAAGTGATTTTAACACCAGCTATTTGCTAGCTTTAAAATCCTGCGCTATATTGAATCGCGAGCGTCGGACGCGTGGGTGATTTTTGCGTAATCGTGTATCCAACGCTAATATACCGGTAGCAAACCGGTTAGCGCGACTTTAACTCCATGTATTTGCCCAGCGAGTCTGCGTAAATGAGCCTGAAACATTATTTGTCTTAAATAATAATAAATGATTCATAGAATGTTAAGAAATATTTGTTATATTATAAAATTATAAGATTTTTAAATTTAATATATATTATAATTAGATATACAATTAATATGTTCTACAATTATTATTGATATAATAAATTATATTATAAGACCCTATCTCTGTGTAGCCCATTTTGATTGATTTAGTCATTTAGGGGGAGATTCAATATGCCCCTTTTCCGTCTAAAACCAACGTTAACCCGGAAAAAAATCGGGTTAACGTGGGTTTTAGACGGAATTTAGAGCACAGCGCCATTTCCGAAGGTTTTTGGAAATATCGCTGTGCTAACGATCCAAAACCCCTGCCGTTATGTTTTGCGCTACCTCGTTAATTTCGCGCTCCTTACCTTAGCCCGATCCCGCGATGCAATAACGGGCGTAATCCCGTTTACGTCAGTTATTGTATCGCGGGATCGGGCTAAGGTAAGTAACGCGATCCGAAGTATTGAATCTCCCCCTTAGTGTACAATTCATACTGGTAGCATGAAGAATCCCTTGAGGAAGACATGGAGGCAATTTAGCCTTAACTTTAACTGAAGTATACAATTCATACTTACTTTAGCAAGTATTAGGTAATTCCAAGTCTGTCTGGAAGTGCTGCAGCTCCTGATCATTGGGCCTGACTGTGAATGCACCAACAGCTGACCAGTGACCAGCACTTCCTGACAGACTTGGTCGACCAGCTCTATGGTGAACATTGACTAAATAATTAACTCTTGGAAAGGTAAAGGGGATTCTGGGGGGCGGACTGATACCTTATTAAAAGTTTAGTTGTAGCATTTAGTTGTAGTCTGACAAGATTGCACAGGAATTGCTGCAAGGTTAGGGACTGGTATCCTTTTCCCCTTCAGTTGAAAGCTGGAATTGTTTTAGTTGCTTTTCCCTGCTGGTATTTAAACTTATATACATAAACATCCAAGTTTACTTTACACCTAAATGTTATGTCAACTGGTTTGCCTAGTGTAATATGGAAAAATGGACAATAGACCAAAAGGACTGAGTTTCTTCATTGGTTATCCCATACAATACAATTAGGAATATCATGCAATGATATTGTAGCAAGTATGGCCTCCGTTAGGCTTGGTACACATCATCCAATTTTTCAGGCCAATATTTTCAATCGAAATTTCAGTGTATTGGTCGGCCTGAAAAAAATGGATGGTTTTGCTTCGTCTGACGGTTCGTTCGTCTGAATCTGATGGTGTGTACCTGGCATTAGACTTTATTTTACTGCTTTTACATATTAAAAGCTGATTTACTATTTATATATGTACACATATTCACTGAACAGATCTGATTATTTTGTGAATTTCTTTCCCATCAGGACTCTGGCCAGGCAATCCCCTTGGTGGTGGAGAGTTGCGTCCGGTATATTAACTTATATGGTGAGTTACAACTACCTGCTCTGCTGTTTAGCAGTTTCCTTAATGAATGATATACCTATATGTTTATGGACCAATTAACTTACTGCTTTAACCTGGGAATAAGTACGGTATATACTCGAATATAAGTCGAGATTTTCAGGCTTTAATATTAGCCTAAAAACCTAACCTTGTCAAGTCCTAATTTAGATCCAAATGCTGCAATTGCGAATAGTAAAAAAAAGATTCTTCACCTGTAGAGCTGATCTGCCCTTACACTCCTTCCTGCTTCCTGTAGTCTGGCTGCTGGACTCAGCACTGTCACTGCTCATCTGGATGCTGTAAATCTGATGGGTCTTCTCAGTTTGGGGCAAAAAATGGCTGCTAGTTCAATGCAAATGACAACTCTCAGGTGACATTTTTAACTATTGGGGTCAGAGTTCCCTTTATTATATGGGGGTCAGAGTGTCCTTTACTATATGGGAGTCAGAGTGTCCTTTATTATATGGGGGTCAGAGTGTCCTTTACTATATGAGGGTCAGGAGAATTGTAAATGATGGTAAGCTTAATTAAAAGTTTATTGAACCTTGCCACTCCACATGTTTAGAAACTACAATTCCCAGCAACCAAAGAATGCTTCCAAATATCTGGAGTGCCAAGGAATTGGGGTTACCGGTCCTGGATTTGGCTATTACTGTATGGGATTAATGTATGGGACTTCTGCTTTCCATTTAAAGGGCAACTTAAGCCACAAAACAATACAGAATCAGAAGGCAGTGGTAGTCATAATTTCTACCCTTACAAATTTTCCAGGTAAAAATAGGTACCTCAACTTATACTCAGATCGACTTATACTCGAGTATATACGGTAGGACATATTACCAGTGTCTTGTGATTATTATTCCATTAAATTTCCCAGGGGGCAACATGAGAAACTTGGATTGGCATGAAGGGCCGGGCCAATCGGTTCAACTCAATTCTCATTATAGAGATAGCAAAACTGGATTTTATAAAAAGATTTAAATTACTATACCTGGGTCACTGCATTTTTTTATTATTTGTTGCCATTTTTAATAGAATGTATATGTAATATTTTAGATCCATTCCAACAAATTCAATACATTTTTTCTAAAATAAACTTAATAAAAATAAATCAATTATCCAGTCTCACAAAATCAGTTAATATTAAGTTTTGTTTGACTACAGGTCTAGTATTGAGGGGCCAGTCAGGAACAGCCAAGGGGCCTCATCTGGCCCCGGACCTTACTTTGCCCAGGCCTGCATTAACCAGACCAAGAGATTGCATCACAAGGCAATCTTAAATGATTTTCTTAAAGGACATGCCCACCCTTTAAAGAAAAAAAAATTGGCAGTTATCTGCTTGAAACCCCAGCTGCTATTTTTACTATTTTATTACATGCATTTGTAACCAGATATTTAAACCAGATATTAAAGGGCATGTCCACCCCCAAAACGAACTTTGGGGGTAAGGTAGGTAACCCCTACTCATCCCCAACCGCCCCAATATTTCTGTAAAAAATCCCATCATCAAATATCTAGTTAGTAATGCTGGTAATAAAGTTGACCTGTTTTTTGTTTTAAAAGTGGGCATGTCCTTTAACAGTGCAGTGGGAAACACACTACACTGGTCATGTTATACACACGTGTGTCTATTGTCTCTCTTCAGGGCTCCAGCAACAGGGGATATTCCGAGTTCCAGGTTCTCAGGTTGAAGTTAATGACATCAAGAATTCATTTGAAAGAGGTGAGTTGAGAGGTTCATCCTTTAAAGGAACATCAGTTCTTAAAGTAGTAAAATAGTTACTGTCTTGCACATTATTGTCCTGGTGGGTCAAACCACCATTTCCAGGTCATTTCAACCTGACAATCCACCCAGCTCACTGGAAAGTTAATGGTCTTGTTGTTGTAAATGTGATTCATACAGAGGCCCCTGTATTGGACTGGCCTAGGTAAATACCCAATAGTCTCCTGTTAGGACCCAGCCCTTGCCACTGCCACAATCCCTACATATCGACAGTGCTTCTCTGCCCTCCCTTTACTGCAAGGGGGGGAAAATGTGATTTATTTTACTGATTTCATTTTTAAGGAATTTGTTAAAACAGCAAATGTTACAAATTAATATGTTTTTAAGAAATGTCAGAGTTATAAATCAGGGAGAATGTGGTTTAGTATGAACCTCTCCTTTATAGATATTAACTTTTGGGTAAACTTTGATGCTAAACTTTCCAAAGGGTAATATTGTGGAAGATACTGAAATTACCGGTGCATAAGGTGGCCAGGACTGACTTTACCTAATGTCCTCCCTCCACTTTGGTGTTAACCCTGTTAGATGGTGTAAGTCTACTCTTGCCCACCACCAGCCAGAGGAGCACAGGGCTGCTTAACATTCCTTCCCTGCTAAACTGAATCTAAGTATCCTCCAAAATAGGAACTTTTAAGAAGCTTTTCAGGCGTGTTAACGTCCGGTCCAGTGTGGCCTAAGCCTTAGTCACGTTTACTTCTTTCTAAAAGTATAATAGTTGTAATTAGTAAGTAGTAGTAATTGAGTTAGCAGATTTGTGAATAACAAATGTGTTTGATCAGGTGAGGACCCACTAGTTGAAGATCACACTGAGCGTGATATAAATTCGGTGGCGGGCGTATTGAAACTTTACTTTCGAGGCCTGGAAAACCCTCTCTTTCCTAAGGAAAGGTTTCAAGACTTAATATCAACTGTCAGTGAGTATCCGACCCAATGTCAAGCATTGTGGGTAACTTGATATTTTCCCATGTTGCTTCCTTTGACTTATTGTGTTTATCTTCTTTCCTTTCTAGATATTGAAAACCCTACAGAGAGAGTTCATCATGTTCGTCAGATCCTTATCACATTGCCCAGATCTGTCCTGGTCGTCATGAGATATCTCTTTGCTTTCCTCAACCAGTGAGTGGTTTATTTTTTCAGAATTATTCTGGAAATCACAAGAATAGGTTCAAGGGAACATTAAAGGGTATGTTCGCACCCCTAAAATTGATATTTTATTTACAGGTTAAGCAGCCCCACTAAACCCCATTTTTGTTATATTAACCTATTCCTAAGACACTCCTGAAAGGACTTACAGGCCCGATCCCTCTACTGCAATTGGATTTTGACTGACAGATGATACACAGAAGCCACAGGACTGAATGAGAAGTGATGTTGGGGGATTGGGGTCTGTAAGTCCTTTCAGGGGCATCCTAGATATAGGAGATAGGTAAGTATAATGAAAATAGGGTGTAGAGGGTATTTATATTTTTATTTAAATACTACTTTGCCCGCATTTTATTTATAAATTCCGTATATTGTGATGTCCATTTTAGTATAAAAATTGTATTCCTCCTGTAGATTTGTAGAGATACAAATGTGACCTAGAGCTTTGGAACCAGAGAGTTTAGAACAATAAATAAGTTATAGGATATAATATATGAGCATATAAAGGTAAATTGAAATATAATCATATATCTGTCTAACTTAATTTTGTTACAGTTTATCACAGTACAGTGATGAAAACATGATGGATCCATATAATCTTGCCATCTGCTTTGGACCAACACTCATGCCCATCCCAGATGGGCAAGATCCTGTGTCTTGTCAAGCACACGTCAATGAGGTCATCAAAACCATCATCTCAAACCACGAGTTTATTTTCCCTTCACACCGGGAGTTGGAGGGTCCGGTGTATGAGAAATGCATGGCCGGAGGAGAGGATTACTGGTGAGCACTTTCCTTTTTGCCGTGGATTGCATAATGGTACCATTTGCATGTTGCTAATTCATGTTTCTATTTCCAAGCAATTACTTTGTCTTCTAAAG
This sequence comes from Hymenochirus boettgeri, assembly GCA_019447015.1. Taxonomy (NCBI): domain Eukaryota; kingdom Metazoa; phylum Chordata; class Amphibia; order Anura; family Pipidae; genus Hymenochirus; species Hymenochirus boettgeri. The sequence continues at coordinate 10,250 of JAACNH010003600.1, forward strand.
CATTTTAGAATCTTTGTTATGTAATCAAACCCCCTCTTCTTCTCTTCTCCTTTCTGTGGTGGGAATTATTATACATGAAATGTCCTGAAAGCAGGAGAAGAACCACATTTTCCTATTGCTAGTCACTGTGTTGATCATATGTAGTGAACGATTGCATCCAGATGTTCCATCAGCCTGGGACATATGTAATATTAATCTTATAGCAGTGTCCATAGCTTTGGATCATCCAAATCTCTTTAAAGTGAGATCCCTGACATCTATCTATAGGAAATGTTTAGTCCCGTCATACCCTATAACCATCATATACCGAGTCTTCCTTCTCATAATAAGAAATAAGCTGGGTTTTTTTTTTATCACTATTAAGGTTAGAAACATTACCAACAAACTGCCATGTGTCTGAATTATATAATGAATAATGCAATTTATTGTTAAATATAAGGAGATAAGACTCCAAGAAGTTCTATGTCTATATAAAGTATCAGTCGTGACTATAGGGAACCGCACGATCGATCAGAATTTTCCGACTTGACCGTTTGTTTGTTTGTCCGATCCGGACGAACAAACCATCGAGGTTGGTCCGGGGTTGCCCGGCCCACACCAGCCGATATTTTAGGCCGATCGACCTAAAGTGCCATACCCAGCCTTACAGTATGAGGATATCATTCACAGGATCTTAATGAAATAAGAAATCTCCTATTTCACTGGCCAGTGGGGTTGGTAATCAGAATCATTTGCACTGTGATCTACATCTAGTTTGGTTCAAATCTATGAAAGGTAATTAGGAATGATGGGCCTGGGAAGAAAACAATGTAATATGGGTCTACTATGGAAAGGGGCTATTCAACCCCTTTCCATATTAGACCCGGAATCATCTCAACCTCTATAGCTGCTCATAAATAGGGACGTGGGGGAGATAAAATAATTTGCTGACTTTATTTTATGTCCTGTTAGCAAAAATGGTAAAAAAAAACACATTAGTGTAATTTATGCAATATATTATTTATTTTGAGCTTTATAATTTGTTTGTTCCAATACAGGTACAAATGTTCCCTATTGCAGGTCATATAAAGCAGCGTTCAGTGCCAGGAGATTCATTACTTTGCAGAACATTCAAAATAGCAAGCCCAATCATTTTAAGTCTCAGTCTCCATATATTATGCTAAACTGTCTTAATTACAGTGATTAATTAGCTGTCGGCAATGATTTTCCTTAATAATGCTGTGACCAATGAAATGACAGACATCTTCAGCTCCATCTAGTGGGCATAGTTTCATCAATTGTCAATTGTGCTTAAGCAATAATTTAATTACCCCCTTTGTTTTCATTATAGTGACAGCCCCCATAGTGAACCTGGTGCTATTGACGAGGGTGACCATGACAACGGCACAGAGCCCCACACTAGTGATGAAGGTAAGTGCCTGTACAAAAGGTTATCCTAACTGGGTTATGTCATTTTATTAAGCAGGACATGCAGATTAGTCGGACATCACATTTCCAATCAGTCAAACTCTTATTGGAATAAATAAATGAAAGCGTCTCGCTTATATATATTTTTTATAATATTTGTGAGCGGTAATGGACTGGGTAATAAAGCTATAAATATGCAGTTTCTAGGAACATTGGCGAGTCAGCATTCTAAGTACATACACTACCTTATCAATATGACAGCTAATCAATAAGACCCTCCTCATCCAGTAATGGATATTAGTTGGGAGAAGGAAAAAGCTTATTGTCCTGACACAAAATATTGTTTTTTTTGTGTGATTTTAGCCAATCTGGTTGGCTCCATTTATTACAGAGAATAAAAATGTCTCCTGTCAACTCAAATGGGTTGAGGGGAATATTGGATTTTGAGAGCTACTAATGCACCTTCTGTAAGAAATAGCCATTTTACAAGAAATGAACTGCTCCTAGCATCACTAACCTGTATTGTCTCTGTCACTCGAGCATGAAAGAAATCTTAATAGGAGTCCGATAAATATTATATTGATTCTTTAGAAGTCTTATGAGTGTATAATTATATTTTGCCTTTTTTTATTGTCTCACAGAGGTGGAACAGATCGAGGCCATTGCTAAGTTTGACTATGTTGGACGCAGTCCTAGAGAGTTGTCCTTTAAGAAGGGAGCCTCCCTGCTTTTATACCACCGGGCATCAGAGGATTGGTGGGAGGGGCGTCACAACGGTGTAGATGGACTTATACCACATCAGTATATTGTGGTGCAGGATCTGTGAGTGTCTGATAGAGTGAGATTTATATGTGTCTTCAGGTGATGCCTTTATTGTCACGTATTCACCTTTACAGAAAGAAGACCCGAAATGTCACAATAAATATGTTAGCAGTTGAAGTGCTGTGTGTGCGTTTCCTCCGATTTTGATTAAAAGCTTTTCCTCAATCCCTGACCATATCATGTTCCTTTGTTAATGTAACATTATTTGTGTTTTACAATCTATTGTGACCGTCTGTTTCTTTGTCTTAGGGATGATGCATTCTCAGACAACCTAAGCCAGAAGGCGGACAGTGAGGCAAGCAGTGGCCCGTTATTAGATGACAAAGCCTCCTCCAAGAATGATATCCATTCACCTACTGAGCACTTGCAGGATTACAGCTTCCCAGGGGTGCTGGGCAGGTACAGAAAAGAAGTGTATTGGTTTCAATCTGCAACCCTTTATCTGATAACAATCTCAGTGACAGTAATCCCTAGCATTAGGCTGGGTACAAACAGGCAAATTCTCTGTCCCGACTGACCGTTCACCACAAGCAAACGGTCTGGGTAGCACAGTAATTGGGCCTGTTGTGCACATAGACAGAATTAACTTGTTGCACGAGACAAGGTTTCAGGCTACTATTGTTGTCTATATTATGATCATATGATCAGTCCCACTTGTGATCTTCCAATTGAAATGTGTTATTTGTTTGATTGGCTATGATTAAAAATTCCTGCGCTCATTTTCCAGGGAGCACTGTGGCCACGCAGTGCTCTTTTTGCCTCTTAAAGTTGCACTGGTCGATTGGTAAACGAGACTTTAAGCCTTGGTTTGCGGCAGCTGTGTGAGTACTGGAAAAGACACTAGCATGCCGTAGCAAGCCTAGTTACCAGAGGCTGCGTGGCTGATAGCTGCCATTAAATATTAACGTGTGGCTGAGAATCACCCAGAGCTGCGTGGCCTCTAGTAAATCTCCCCCGGGATTTACGCACTTGCTCTGGGCGTATCTCCCTGTTTTAATGCTAATAAGGTGGCAAGTAAATATTCAATAATTACCAGCCTGATTAATCATAAAGGCACATTACTATTCAGTTTTTAGGCTGGGTACGCACGTTGGGACCTTTTGTCCAGACCAACTGTTCACCACTACCCACCGGTCTAGTGGTGAAAAGCTCTCACGCTTGGTAGTGCCCAACTCTCGGCCATGGCTAATTTTTCAGTGACAGACAGTCCTTCCCCTGTGTGAGAGGACCGCACAATCGAAGGTTGTTTTCCGATCCATCCATTCACCTGATTTAGTTGAACTGTTGGGCGGACGTCTGTCGCACCCACCCCAGGAAACCATCCAATATTTTGGCCCAATCAAGATGCACTGAAATGTCAGTCAGTCGGGATGAAATATTGGAAGGTGTGTACCCAGCTTTTGGCACTCACATACTTTGTATGTTTCTGGCTCTCTAGAGTATTTAATATAAACATAGAAAAGATAATCAATGCACATTCCTAGGCCCCATACAATATCATATTATCTGCACACTGGCATACATTATAAACAATGGGGTTTTAGTATACATTACTGTGATTTAATATACCCTCTTCCACATTCTAAACTGTAAATATCAGCAACACCACCATTAGCATTAACTTTTTTATTTGCTTCCTTTTGTATATCAGGGTGAGACTAAGATCAGACGGGGCAGCCATTCCCCGAAAAAGAAGTGGAGGTGAAAACCACAGCCCTCCACGACTATTAGGTCCTTGCATTGATACTCCTCCCAGAGCTGCTGCTTGCCCCAGCAGCCCACACAAGCTTTCCTTAAGTAAAGGAAGGATAGACAGTCCAGAGAAACGTCGGATGGCAACCTTCGGCAGTGCAGGAAGCATCAATTATCCTGAAAGGAAGGGGCTGACAGATGGGATCACCCTGCGCTCAGTGACTGGAGGCACCAGACACAGTAGTCTTGGAGACCACAAGTCCTTAGAAGCGGAAGCTCTGGCTGAGGTAATAAAAGGACAGAGAGTTTACCTATTATATTTCATAGCATAGACCATAGTCACTTAATAATCTTCGCTAAATTGCACTGTGCTATTTCCAGAAGTCTTTGTAAATGACGCAGGCAATGCAAAGCCCTTGTTAACCCTATATTACATCGGTTAGCGCGAGTTTTGCACTTATTTTTCCCATTAGCACGGGATATTGCATCTCCCTGTTCATTTATAGAACTGATGGTTCTGCAGATATTCTCCTATAAAAGTAGTTTGCACATGACCAGATGGGCTAAGAAAGAAGGCTCCTTAGTTCTGGACTTGTTTGACCTTTTAGTATTTTTAGAAGATAAAATGGGAAATTTAAAATTAGGAATTGAGAGATTATAGTACATTCCTTACATATAGTAGATTGTTTTACAGGGTTATTCAATAAAAGTTCTTATCATTAAAAATGGTGCTAGTTTTGCCCCAACCAATCAGATGTTAGCTTTCAAAAGTAAAATAAAATCTGATTGGTTGGGGCAAAATTAGCACCATTTTTAACAATAAGAACTTTTATTGAACTCCCTGTTAGCATTTTAAACAAACATATGAGTTTTCTATAATGTCCTCTTAGTCAATGATCTATCGAAGCCTGCAATGCAGCCTGTTCTGTTTCAATGCAAAGGGGGGGAAGCGGCCATGTCACCTCCCATAGCATTGTCAACATTGTTTAAAGATCAGTCTGTACACATGTTACATGCTTGTTCAGCCAAGTCATGAAATAGTGATATTACATGAAATTTAGAAATTGAGCAGTATTTTTCATAGTGTGACCCCAGTATTTTTACTTTTAAAAAAAAGTGCATCTTACTTTAGCGCTGTTATATTACAAAGTGCTGTTTAAAAATACCAAGGTAATTTAATTGTTGTAAAAAAACAATAATTGCCTATTCACCAATATAAATAAGTGCTGTACAGATATATACATTCTAAGTGTAGAAGATAAGTGTAGAGGAACCTGCAGTTTGTTGTATATATAACTCTATTGATTATAGAACATGACTATTATCACCTATAATCATTTTTAAGATGTGTAAAGTGTTGCCCTGAAAGACACAGTTTTTAAACAGTGGGTGACCTGACCCATTTTCGGCTAGTTACAAATAAAGAGGGAGATGTAATACAATTTTGCCCCAACCAATCAGATGCTTTTAAATGGAAACTAACATCTGATTGGTTGGGACAAAATTAGCACCATTTTTAACAATAAGAACTTTTATTACATTGCCCTGACAGTGCCTAAGGCCAATGTTATGATAAATGGTCGCATTGGCTGGATAATTTTGGTAAACTCAGCCGCTGACCGTTCACTCTGACTGCATAATATCTCATTCTGGACTTGATCATCATAATTTAATATGCAGAAATATTGGCCATAGCACTTTATTTACCAACCAATAGACTACCAATGGGTCTGTACCTGACCAAAACATTTTCACCAATCAGGGACAATAAAAGAATGAAAACATTTACATACCTACTGCAGTATGATAATTCTAAAATTCATTATGGACTGTTTTAGAAGTTTCTGAAGAAAAAAGATGCGGAGAACCAATAAAATGTTCAAGGTGATCCCATGTTTATTAGTGAATAAACCGTGCAGAGCAACACAGTACAACGTTTCGGCCAGAGGGCCTTTCTCTGCATCTTTTTTCTTCAGTGTATACTTACCAGTGAGGAGACGGCTGGAATACGTAGACTATATCTCATACCATCGTATTATTGTATTCTATGTTTTAGAAGTTTACTTGGCACTCATTTTCCATGTCTGTCAGGATAGTTGACCTTGTCAAGCAAGAATAAAAAAACTGGCCAGGTAGGCCTAGTGTCAGACTGGGGTGTTGGGGCCCACCAGGAAATATTAAGGGGCCCACTCAACATTTAATTTGCTTTTTTTTAATAACTTAAGTATCAATACTCGCTCTGTCTTACTCATTTGCTTTTCTTACTGTCCCTTTGCCTCAGTATCTAAATTTGAATGATGTTCTCTGTTTTCCTGGATGAAAGTGCTGTGCGTCTGTAATCCCAGAGGTCCAGTCCACCCTCTCGGTATAGTTTAACCAGCAATGATTTGAGTAGGCTATGACAGAAAGACTTTAGGCTGCCGGTCATTCTGGTTTTATTTTAAACAGAATTAGTTCAATTTAACCAATACCCTTTGAGCATTATTTACATTGAGGTACCTGCCTCTATTTACACGTCAGACAATTTGCAGTTGTTATTTACTGGAATGTAATGATGAATTCTCATCTCTTTGAGCTGGTTGGGTTTTGGGGGTTTTTTTGTAACCGATTTATCACTTTTAATATCTTGTGTTTAGGATATTGAAAAGACAATGAGCACAGCCCTGAATGAGTTACGGGAACTAGAGAGGCAGAATACGGCTAAACAGGCCCCAGACGTAGTGCTGGACACACTGGAACCATTGAAGCACCCTGCTTTGGGAACAGCAAATTCTGAACCAGTTAGCCCATTGCACACCATCATGATTCGGGACCCAGATGCTGCCATGAGAAGGAGCAATTCCTCCAATACTGAAATGATGACTACCTTCAAACCAGCTCTGTCCGCACGCCTTGCTGGATCTCAGCTTCGACCTCCACCTGTAAGGCCAGCAAGGCCTATGGTCCAGCACAGGTCTAGTAGCAGTAGCAGCTCTGGCATGGGAAGCCCAGCTCTAACACCGACAGAGAAAGCATTCCCCAGCAATCCGTCAGAAAAGTCAGGGACAATGTAACTGGCCCAGACCGAATCAATCCTGTGTATTTCTGTGTGATCTGTGGTATAGTTCGAATGGTACAGCTAAAACAGTGTAAAAGAACGCGAGGAGCTCACAGAGCTCTCGTTTTTACTGTCAAGAGCGAGTTTCATTAATGTCTATCAGAATTCCCTTATCTGTTGCTCAACTGAGGTCCTTTACGTACATTCTCCTGTTTCCCTCATGTTGTATGTGACAAGACACCTTAATTACACAAGGTACACACAATCCCAGTATTGGTACTTCTACACATCACACTGATATAGCACCCAACACCATAAAGGTAATGACACAAGATGTTTCTCCAAACCCCCAAAAGAGAAGCCTGAAGAGGATCACGGTCTGTGGACCAATCCACAATGGAACTGCACACACCTAATCAAACCCCTTAATCATACTGCCATTCACATATCCATGGGATCATTCTCCATCCAGTTACAAGGTAAAGAGGCTCTTTGCCTGTGAATCCAATATCAGGATCTTTCTCTTCCTTTGCACAATATGGGATATTTCTTCACACCCTAAAATCGTTCACCGTGAAGCCATTAAATGATTTCCACTTCAAGAACCCAGCAACACAGAACGTTTTTTCATGTACTCATCAACAAAGGTTCTTCCTGCACCCAGTCAGACATATGATCCTTTGTCACCCTTATATCTTACCTCTTTATTTTACCGTATTTACTAGTTATATTGCCAGTGGAAAGTCACCATGTGACACCTTGTTCACTTGTTTATTTACCCATGTGCATTATCCATGTGCCAATCGTATGTACACAAACTGAATGGGGTGTTCTTCATGCACATTTCTAATACATCAGCTTTCCTACTATAACGTGCCACACTGGATCTTGTACCTCTCAGATATTGTGTACATTTCATCTCATACAAATTAATCATTTTGATTCCTTAATATTTGGTTAGCCTTGTAATGTACTACGGCTCAGTACAGACTATAGTAAATGGCACTAAAAGGTCCGTGTGCCAGTCTGTTTGGATTTACGCTGTCATGGTTTGTCTATATGTGATTTGAGAGGATTAGAAAGCCCAGCGCTGTCATATATTCTCCTGGGCTGTACATCTGGATATATTGGATTGTGCTAGAGGGACTGATGGGGGATTATCATCGGAAAGGAACCAATTACCTGTGGAATAAGAAAATTTCCCCCGATGAGTTTCAGTTTTCCATTAATGAACCAACTGCGCCTCAGAAAGTAGCGCCAACCCCTTGAGATATTTTCCCTGGATTCCCTCAATGTTGTGCTCTGGAAAATCCGCATTGGCTTGTTTACTCTCTTTGCCTCGAAGAACATGCAAACTTGTATAGAATTAGTTATGTCATTAAACCTGTGTAGGCTATATATATATTTCTATATGGGGAGAATGTGAATTATGCTTGAATTCAGTTTTTAAAAGGCTGTTTGTGCTGCCACTGGAAAGGAGATATTATAATGTATGAACACTTTTTTTTAACCTCAGAAATGTGCTGTGTAACTATGTGGTAGGCCCTGGTTAATGCAGGATGATTGTGGCCTTGGTCTTATTTAATAAAAAAAAAAGGAAATTAATTTGGGGAAGTCCAACCTGCTTCCCACCACATCCTCTTAGATTATGACTTTTAGCTTGTGCTGGGAGTGGGATTCTGGGTGGTGTAGCCAGAGACTGTACTGGACATCCCTGAGGTAAACACAAAGGAAGTTTAAGTGGTTACCACAAAAGTTTTAGTCATATTTGCCAAAGGGACCTATCTGAGGATCAAAATGTCTTCTGTGCCCTGCTCCATAACTGCCATGTCTGTATCCACTATCCTATTTACGTATCTGGGATATACATGTGGTTAGCACAATTTCTGTATCTCTGGGTTGTATGTTTGAGTTACACTATGGAGCTACAGGGAAATGTTACTGAAACTGTTCCTTCATAAAACCTAATGACGAGTAAAGGGCTAAACATAAAACATAAGGTCAACCAACATACAAATGAGTCCAGTATCAATCATACATTTATATGTAAAAGTTTCTAGACCTGGACAGAATTTAGGATGTCGGACATTGTTTGTAGACTTGGCATCCTGTTCAGTGCTGTTGTACTCTTACAAGCCATTTTCGTCTCAAACAAGCTTGCTAGACTTAAAAGCAAGACGTTGATGTACATAGGAAGAAAAAATATTTATTGCATCATTTTAATAATGGAGTTTAGATCTAATAAGCTCATGGGTTTTAAATTACTTTTGCCATCTGTGGTTGACCAATAGCATACAGCATCAGCTCTCTGGGTATCTGAGTGCTGTACATCAGCCATTGTCAGAGCTATGGATTTGTCTTCCAACTTTAGGGGCATTCATATAGAATGCACCCTGATAGGGGGGATAAGAGGACTTATGTAATACTAATTGCGCATATGTAAGTAAAGGCACCTGCCGTTTCACTTCTGGCCCTGAATATTCCTTAGTATGTAAAAGACGCAAAGTGTATCTCTTGATGACACTAAACAGTAATATCTTGCTCTGAGATAATACATCCAGCAGTAGGGCAGACATTTAAAGGTCTATGAACTATTTACAGTCATTCATTGCATAGATTAAAAGATTTTAAAGGGTATGTCCACCCCCCAAACAAAATTTTGTCTGCAGCCTTATTGCCCCCCCAAATCATGACCTTACAAGGTTTGCAAATCTGAAACCTACTTCTAAATGTACAAACCAGCCCTCCTTACCTCATCTGTCTTCTGCCCAGCTTCCGTGCCTTTTCTGTGTTTAGAGTCTGCTGAAGGTGCCAGAAAGACAGACAGGTGTCTGTAATTTGCTGAGATATCGCATGGAAGCCGGGCAGAAGACAGGCGAGGGAACGGGGGCTTGTAAGTACATTGAGGAGCACATTTCATATTTGCAAACCTTGTAAGGTTGAGGTTTTGGGGGGCAATAAGGCTGTAGTTTGATTGGGGGGTGGACATACTCTTTAAAGCTCATTGGTGTTACAGCCAACCTCATCCATTATGTGTACTTACAGAAACATTTTAGTTTGTTTAAAAGTCTGGTACTGATTTAGCTTCTAATGTCACTAAATGAAAATACAGATAATTTTTTTACTTTACACTTTGTATGCTGCGTACCTACCAAATGGCACAGCTTTGCCTGGGAAAACCTGTTTTTTGTGCCATCTGAAATATTCAGGGCTTGACCAGTCTTGTGGTCTTGTAGCTGGGCAGGTTGGAGGAAAAGGATAGGAATGGATAGACCTCCATGGATATCTCATTCCTCCCTGGATAAAATTGTGAGGTATGTAAGGCTGGGTACATACGGAGGGACTGTTTGTCCCGAGCGAGCACTCGACCGGAACAAATGTCCATTGGACGTGGAAAATTCGGCCTCGAACCGCATGATCGATCGGAATTTACCGACACGTCTGATTGTTTGTTCATCCAATCCGGATGAACGGACGATAGAGGTTGGACACGGCCGGCCTCCCCACACTAGCAGATATTTTTGGGTGACCGGCCAGAAGTGCCGTGAATCAGTTGGTTGGCCGAAAATATCTGCTGGTGTGTACCCAGCCTAAGAGACCTGAGTTTTTATATTGTTCACCTTCCCTTATCTTATGCATGAGGCCTAAATCCATTTCTCTGTCACTTATTTCTTTGACAGTTCACCTTGTTGCATGTTTCTATGCCTTGCTAATCCCCCAATGTGCTTGGGGATCAGATTTTGTAACTTAAAGATTTAAAAAAAATCTTATTAAATAAATAACTTCAATAATAAATCTTATTAAATAAAACACTAGTTAATACATTTCACTAATCTCCTTCCACTAGTTCCAGTTAGAAAGCTCTGGTTAGGTCCTGATGTGGCCAAATTGGCATAATGATGGGTTGTGTCAGTCAACATCTTGAATATTAGAGGATACAATGTGGACAATTTATACTACTGGGCTCTGGAGATAAAACACCAGAGGGAATCCAGTAAAATTTCTCAAAAGCACAAACCACACCCTTCTGAAGGAGACTAGTTTGTAGCCAGAGAAGATTCCTCAAGTGCCCTTGGTCCAAGTCATTTCTAAGTGACCTTTTTTGTCGGCTTCTGGAAAAGAAAGTGTCGGTCAATGTTAATGATATTAGAGGTTAATGCAAGATTAACACCAGTTGCACTATATAACCAAAGCACAGCATTCAAGTAAAAAGCCTTTTTGTGTATGATCCCAAAAATGGGGAATATGTTCCAACCATCAGATTTTAGCTGAATTTGGTTCTAGGATAAAACAAGCATTTATATTGCTTCTAAGGGATAGATCTCACTATGTGCGTTGCATTATCAGTTTTGAGCACGTTTAGGACAATGCATTTTCTCCGCATTCTGGTCTGTTTGCAAAATTTTTTTTTGCGTTCCCATAGACTATTATTAAAGTGGGATTCTGACACTCACGGACCAAAAGTCTTGCAGGCCTGCAGATAAAAAACGGGCCAAATAGATTCGGAATGCAAATTAAATAGTGAGAACTGATTCTCGAGATTTCCATTATATTTTAACACAAAAGGAAAACACAACGCCCATAGTGGGACCTGCCCTTAATGTGTGAACTTCTTACCTGACTGTTTGTAACTTAATTTTTTATTATCCTTAACTTAATAGGAATTACAATTAACAATAGTATTAATTTTACCTTTAAAGGGCATGTACAACAAATCTACCTGTTTTACTCTTTAAGTAACCTTCTACTGTAGCCTGCAATATCCCAGCAAAGCCCTGTTCCTCCTTTCAAAAGGATGCTGTCTCCACCCACTCTGCCGTCAATCATTGCTGCATAATAGCCAATGATTCCTTGCAGGCCACCCTGCCTATACTTGAGCACAGTGCACTGCACATGTTCAAGTTTGTATTGAGCTTGTTGAGCAGGAGGTAAAGGCAGAGGCTTAATTAAAGAGTGGAACAGACGGCCACGTGTTTTTTTTATGTTTGCATGGGGGGTCTGGGGATGGATGAACATTTTGTTCATTTAATCTTCTATCTCTCATTAATAAATAATACTCCCCTCAAACTACATTATTATCTAATTAGGCTTCCTGTCAGGTGTTTCCTGAGTTTGAGGTAACCATGTACTACATATACACTCTAAACATTGTTATACAGTCGGTTGCATTATTATTTTTAAGACCTGTCCAACCCATGTAATGTTTATAGACACAGTCAATTGGCGGCCAAATCCAACAAGAAATGTCCTCTTAGGAAGACAATCTAACATCTATGGTGGCTCCTGATTTTATCCTTAACTATTCAGTACTTAAGCTGGCCATACACTAGGCAGACATTAGACAGATTTGAGATATCTGTCTAATGTCTAAAGATCACATTTTACAAGCAGCGTTTTTATCTTGAGATGTTCCTATCTGACCCATTCAATTTGTGATCTCAAATTGATTGTATGAAAGAACGGGCTAGGCGGTTCTAGATAGATTGGACATTTGTCTTATGAGAGATTGGATATCTGTCTAATGTCTTACGTAGTGTATGGCCACATTTAGGGAGCCATGTTGGCTTGTGGTCATCCCCTCTTTAGAAATTCAATTAGGATACTTCTCTACTGCCAATCAGCCTGTTTGTACTGACTTAACAATCAAATCTTGCACACATCTCACGTGTGTATGTAGCCTGCTAACCTGTAAATATCCTAATGCAACTGTTCATTTTTTTCCCTTTCAGTTCAATCTTTCCCTTTGAAGTTCTGACTTCATATTCTCCCCATCCTCCTCCACAAGGCAGCTTAGAAAACAATGGGGAGCATGGGCCTAGCTGATAATGTGCTCTCCTCCTGCCTACACCATGCTTAATCATGTTGAGTGATAGGAAAATAGAGAACCATTTAAAACTACCAAGGGCTGGATTGCCTAATGGAGGTACCTGGAGCTTTGCACATAACTATTACTAAGAAATGCTTGTGATGGTTCTCATTCATCCATGTCATGGTATATCTGTTGTATTCAATTAGATCAACTTGACTTAAAGTTTAGTTCTTGAAATACAACAGATATTGCTAATAAAGATTAGTAAAAGGGCTTGCCTGTGCAATTAACCAATTAGATGTTATCTGACTGCAGTAGAGCAGTAAAAAACTATCATCAGATTGGTTGCTGCAGGTTAATAGCACAGGTAAACCAGTGCACCAATAAGTCCGGTTCACTCTACAGTACTTTTTATTGCCTCAAAACCTAGCTCCCTTAGGCCCACACCTAAAAACAGACCACACCCAGTTTCTCTTTTTTTGGGAAGAAAAAAGGGGGAGATTGACAGCTGCCCCTCCCACCACAGGCACCCCTACAGGCATGCTTACTGTGCCTAATGGTAAATCCAGGCCTGCATCTTGTGCAATATTGAGGCTTACCATGCAAGTGAACAGAGCTTCCTATACAGGCTCATCATTTTCACTCTGCATACCATGTCAAATCACTGTAGAGACCAGCTCCGATGTTTATAGTTAATATTAAAACCCAATTGTCAAAGTGAAACCATTATTTGATTTATATGGGAGTTATGTCAAACTATGACTTCTAGCAGGCCTCCAGATAATTGAAAACTACAACTCCCAATATTCCATGCCTTCAGCCAGGCAATTCTGGGAGTTGACATTTTCAATCATCTGGGGGGCCGCAAATTTGACATCCCTGACCTTATCGAGAGAAACATGGAAGATCACAAAAAGATGTGCCTGCTGTCTGCTGTTGATGGGTGTATGGTTATGACAAAGGCCGGTTACAATTTACTGCCCTATTTCTCAAGTAACTTTTTTGATAATTATGTAATGACATCATACTGGGAAAATACGTCTCTGTAGGAAGAGATAACTTCATCATAATATTAATGTTTTTTTAAATCACTTTTTATAAACGGGGGTGAAATAATGATAAATGGGGAGCGATCATATTGTTGTGTTGTGTTGTGGGAGTCCTAGATCACTCCCCCCACTTCACTTCTCCATTTAAACAGAGCAGCTTGCTCGTCACTGCTGGACAGCCTGTCTGTACTGAAATCTTTAGACAATTGCCTTTGGAAGGATTTTTTCCTACTGCAATCTTACGTTTGTATGTAGCTTTAGACTGGCGAAAAGAATAATGCTATTTCATGGTTATTACCCCAAAACCGTAATCGTAATCCCAAGTCAGCAGATCCATCCTCCAGTTTCATTAATTACATTTATACCGTCATGTGTGTCCAGTTAACCAATAGATTCCCATGTGGTGATCCCATTGATAATCAGCCTTTGGTCATATTACGCACATATAACTCTGTGTCATGTGACAATGTTTGGTTATGGCTGCCTTTGAGCTTGACTTATTTATAGCAAACTAGAAATTTGAAACAGAAAATAAAACCCACATTATAGACTTTGTCATCCCGCTGGGTATATTTGTGGTCAAGTTATCTCTTTGCTTTTACTAGGAGTGTGAAGTGATTATTTATATTGATTCCAGGTACAATTAATGTAGGAATGTTGTAACATAGAGACATGTCCCTGCTGATACCCGGCTAATTGCCATTGTGGCGTGGACATTGGTGTCATTTAAGTGAAACCTTTATGGGCAAAACCTGGTGAGGATAAGTAAAAAGCCATGAGCGTCCAGTCGCAAGGCCTCAAAATGCAGGGATGCATTATGGGAATGTTCCTACATCGAACATGCACAAACTTTTTATTGAATTCTGGGAAGTTCTGGCTAATTCTTATTTAGTATTAGTAGAATCTGAATGGATTTAAGATTAAAGAGATTTTAGTTCAGTACTTCCATAAAGGCTAAATAAAATGCAGTGTACCTGAAAGGGGGATACATGTAAATGTGGTAGGATGGCTAATTATATCGATGTCTTTCTTGTTATGCAGCCAAGATCTATTTAACCAATAGTAAATATTCTGTCCAGTAGCTACCAAACAAGTCGCGTGTTTGCTCCACTATCTGCAATGAATTAATTCTAGATACCGTTGTCCAGTACAGTATGCCAAACTTGTATATTATATATATATATATATATATATATATATACACACACACATATATATATCTATATAGATATATATATATATATACACACACTGTGTTAATGCCTCTGCTTCCTCTCTCTGACAGTATACTCATACCTTCCACACTGGCCTACAATGCAGCAGTGCAGAATCTACTACAGTGCCCTATGAGGTCACCACAGAATAAGCACATGTCTCTCGGCCTCTACTGACTGGCTGTTTCTATTTTGATGATGTTGCCAGATAACAATAGCAAAACTGCTGATTGGCTACCCCCTGCATAATAATATAACCCACTAAATATTGTCAATGTTTTGTATGAAAGCTGCTCCAGCTGTATGTATGATGCAATATGCTAATTATATGCTAATGAAGTCCATGTAGAATAATAAACTTGACTGGAATACTGAATAAACACATTTTTAGGATGTCTGTGATTGTTTTTTTTGAGTTTGATTTTACAATATGACACATACTGGGCCTTGGGTCTTCAACATTTGAGGGGTTGGAAAAAAGGAGAAAAGAAGGTAGGGTAAATGTGTTTAAAATGACGAGTCTCTGCAATTAAAGTTTATGAAGCTCGTTTGCAGGAGCATGTGCACTTAGGAGGATGTCAGGAGTAGAATCTGCTTGTTTGCAGATAGGGGAAAGTAAAACTATTCCCAAACATTGAAAAGCTGTAGCAGAATTGTGAGGACTAAAAAGGAAAAAAACCAAGCAGTTTGACGTTTAAATAGAGTGGCGAAATGGACTTTACAACTCTTCTCAGGTTACAGCCCAGGTGACATCAAAGGTGAGCGGTCAAAAGTTGAATAACTTATAAAGAAATAACTTTTATTGCTAACAACAAGCAAATATGTTATCATGTATTTGGTGGAGTTGTGACATTTTACAGGACAAATATATCCAAAATAAATAATAGTTCTAACAACTCCTAGCGAAAGCAACACAATGAAATCTATTTGGCAAAAAGTATCAACTAGCCTGATTAGCTGTAAAAAGGGTATCTGTAATTAGGGTGATGTGATCTAGTCATTCCCCACAATTGTCCCATGTTCATTGGGAAAGACTCAATCCAAAGGGCCTGCCCCAGAACACCCGTTTTCCCCAGGTTTTGGGGGGGAAGTTTGGGCCATAGTCAGGGGTGTCTCTCTAATGAGGCAATATGATGAATAATGCACATACCGGTATTCACATGCCTCTGTGACAAACAAATATACTCCCATTATGTTTATTTTCCTGTGTTGCTTTTCTAGTGTTTTGTTTTCAGTACACATGAGAGTGGCAGTAATTCTGCAGCTTTTTTACAAATTTGCTGCATTCATTTTTTTCCCCATTTTATTTGTTAGTTTTATTTATTTTTTTTCCCATAGAGTTTTTTTTTTAAGTGGCCACATGATCTGACATAGACGAGTGTCCATTAAAAAAGAACCATAGTGTGTATAAAGTCTTTTTTTAAAAAACACCTAAAATGACAAGTACTTGAGACAGGGATATAGGACTGGTTATTCCTACCTCCCAATCAATTCTGCCAGTCTTCCTACTGGCTTCAGCACTAAATTAATAATACAGGACTAGTCCAGGACTAAAAGGGCAAATGAAAACTAGACGTGCGGTAGCTCATCAACAAAACGATAATGTGAGGTGGGAATAATAAATCCTACTTCCCTGCCCCAGGTACTTTCCATTTATATAAAGTTAATTTTTAGAGTACATTTATCCCTTAAAATAATACTATACACTGTTCTAAAAGTGAACACTTAGTATGTCCAATAGGGATACACTAGGGAAACTGGGTAATATGGAACAAACCTTTACAGTGAAGACTGCTGATGGTTTCACTAATAATCCATTTAAGAGCACGGCCACACTGCCGCAATCACAACCGATTACATGTGTGATTCTGGTGCGTTTGCGCATGCGATTACTCCTTTTGAGATACAAAATCGCATGCGATTGCACATTAAAATGGTGATCGCATGTGATTGCATATCAGAAACACAATCGCATGGGTTGCCGCGATTACAATGTTAGAAAAAACGCATGCACAATCGCAAGCACAAACGCAAACAAAAAAGCGCTAGTGTGGCCTAGCCCTGAGTCAAATTATACATTTGGGCCTAAATAACACAAACAGACTTTTCACCTCTCACTGTTCTAGAAATTGGGCCCTATGTGCAGGGTTGTCATTTGTCCATATTTGGATGGGTTTGCCCCAACTTCAGGGACAAAATCCTGAGCCCCGCAGGCTGAAATCCTGTCCAACAGTGGGAACGTCCTAACCCTTCCGCCTGCTGATGCCTCACCTAGTCTCCACATCTGGAACACCTCACCTCTTGTGACATCACCACCATGTCCACTCCCGCTTGGGGCAAAGAAAATCTGGCAACCCTACCTATGTGTAAAATGAAATCCTGATGTGTTCTCCCATGTGAACGTTCCTTTCTACATACATAGTAACATAGTAATTAAGGTTGAATAAAGACATACGTCCATCAAGTCCTGTCAGGAAAGTGTGTAGTTACTTGGCATGAATGGGTAAACTATTGATATTAGTTATCGCAAAGGACCAATAAAAATGCCATTCCACCCTGGAAACAGTCCCCAGTGTTATATTAAGGTTATTGAAGCACGGAACCAGATATTCTCTTCCAGACAATGTGGGGCCGAATCGTGTATCTGGAATTCTCTACAGCTAGAGGTCTGGTGGATACCTTAAGAGGTCACTTAAAGGACAGCCATACATGTAAAATAAATATATTTTGGTATTGGAAGATGTGATATGGGAACCAATATTATATTTGTGAATGGGAAGGTAGGCCCATT
>JAACNH010003601.1:0-28062 GCA_019447015.1 Hymenochirus boettgeri
TGCTGCCTGTGCCCTGTATTTGGGCTTACCCATTGGCACCTAACATGCACATAAAAGCAGACATATGTTTAAAAGTTAAAGGTAATATATAAAAAGTGGCTCACATAGATCGACCTCTTGTGTTATCTATTGAATACTGCATGATTGCTCAAAATTTATCAACATGGCCAATCAAATTTTGTCTGATGTGTATAAAGGTTGGTGGAAATCATTCTTAAAATTACCACAGATATTTCGATTAAAATGACCTGAAATGGGGTGTGGCCACATATATGTCTCGGCTATAACACCGGAGCTGAATGTGGAAGATGCTTATCAGGCAAGCATATTGAGCACTGTTAATTTGTTCGGTCTCACCCAGCGTATACAGTGTCCAGGCACAGCGTCTATCATCTGAAAATGAAAAGCTAAGCGGCATCCTAGAAATAAATAGTATCTACAAAGTTGACCAGCATGATGGCCAGAGCCAGGAGGTGAAGCCGACACCCTTTTTGAGGGAAACCACCCCTTTTCTGTGGAGGGTTAGCCACTGTGTAGGATAGTTTTTATAAGTGCAGACCATGGATCTCCGCTTCCCACCTCCATTCGACCGCCCTCTTGGCCACACCCACATTTCAGGTCATTTTAATCGAATATCTGTGGTAAAGAATGACTGACAGATTTCCACCAACCTTTTACACATCAAACAAAAGTTTGATTGGCCATGTTGATAAATTTTAGCAATCATGCAGTATTCAATAGATAACACGAGAGGTCGCTCTATGTCAGCCACTTTTTCTTCCAACCAGCAGACGGGTAATTTATTATAGATCTGTCGTTTTTGGAGAAATTATTTAGTGGCCCAAAGACTAAATAATGTTATGTGAGGGATGTAATATCCCAGATAATATAATGAGGGATGTACTCACATTGGGGGTTATCAATAAAAGTCTCTATCGTTTAAAATGGTGCTAATTTTGCCCCAACCAATCAGCTCTTAGCTTTTAAATGTTAAATAAATCTGATTGGTTGGGGCAAAATTAGCACCATTTTAATGATAAGAACTTTTATTGAATCTCCCGATAGTCTTTAAGTGTTTATTGTGAAAGATATGTGCACAACGTTTCAGTGGCGGCCCCTTCATCAGGTACATAAAACATTATACCCGTGCTGGTTTAAGTACCTAACTCCTCCCTCAAGTGGGTGGAGTATAATACCCCTATCTAACATATGCATAAATTGCCAATGTGCTAAAGTGCTCCAATCATCATATACAATTAAAGTGCTAATATATACTCCCTATACACACATTGTTACTTTGTGCCTCATGTGCATAATTATAACATAAATAGTGCATTTAAAAAAATATACATTTCTTTACAATATAATTAAAAATATGGGGGACTGAGGGAGTGGTAGTATCCAATCCTAACGTTACAGACTCTTAAGATGCGAGTGGGCTGGTTCGTCGCACTCCAAGAAAACTCTCCCAGTCCTGGAGCTTTGCATTAAAACTCGGACTTTATTAGAACATATTTAAAAACAACAAACTTCAACGCTGACATGTTTCAAATGGTCCATGCTCTTAATCATAGGCAGACGTACACACCTGACTGGCAAGTTTAAATACCAGGAACTCCAATCGTAGCTCCGGTCTGACTGGCTACACAGATACTGATAATATGACAGTCATTCAGTGATCTGGTGTGTAAACTGTTACTAACTGTTCATTAAAAGATACAAACAGTTGTGTATCAATTCTCTATTCCAACATAAAGTCTAACAAGTCTGTTCCTTAGTAGTTACAAAGTTTCTATACTTACCGTAATTCATTTATTGCCAATGCCTCGAGAATATTGTAATATATATATCCACTGATGTTCCAAAACATTCCAAAACATATAATGATCATATAAATAATCAGATTAATTTAACAAGACTTTGAATGATACAGTCTTATTATATACAACATGTGATATCTACTTGGGGTTAGAAATATCAAGTGCAGAAGTGTTCTAACATACAGACCAAGTAAAATAATATTATCTAATGAAAATTATAAATCCCAATTGTGTCTCATACCATAGCTTAGACAGTTAGTGTAAGACACAGTAGTAACTGTAAAAATTAAATACACAATTAAACAAATAAACAACAACCACCAAAGAATTATTTACGTTTCATTTTTTATTATTACTTTTAATGCCCATGTAGCAAGATATATCACATATTGAATTGAGTCCTTTTGGGACTCTTGTGTCCAGTTTAAAAATACAGGCAACTTCTCTTTTAAGTAACCTTTGTATCCTACATGCTCTCTGTTCCTTCTTTTAAGCACCTTGATGTGATACCCACAAATTGGATATCACATGCCTTACATGTAAATAAATATACTACAAATGACGTTTTGCAATTATGTACTGTTTGTTATTATTTTCTCCTGTATTATTGTTTTCTGAAACTTGTACCAGTTAAATATACTTACACGTTAGACAGCGATTTGCTCTGCACTTATATGCCCTTTGTGGTAAACCATGTTCTCCCTTCCTTCTTGGGTTCCCTTATCATGCTGGGTGATAGAATACTGCCCTTTTGGGGATACATTTGTAGCCCTGACTTAGGGCTTCCTTTATGAGTCATCCTCAAACAGGATAGGGATATATCTTTTTATTATCTTAGTGATTTCTTTATACTGTGGGCTAAATTCCTAATAAATTTTATTTTAGCTTTTTGTTTTTTTGCCCTCTATTATTTTGTTATCCTTAGTACTGGTATAATTCTTTCCTCTGTCTGTACCTCCTTTTTTTCCTTTCTTTATCACTCTCCCACATCTGATTCGCTCTATGTTTGTTATTATTGAGTAATGTGACTGATTTCTCTCTCTTTTAATCTTACTGTTAGTTCCTCTGCTGCTTGTTGATACTCTTGTTCCTTTTCTCTTGAGTCTAACGTACTGTCCATACGGTATCGAGTTGTTGCAAGTCGCTGGATGACAGGAATCAGCTCTCAATATGGTATTTTTGCTATCGGCTTACTGTAGACCCTCATACATAAATGATCTCCTTCTGAATAAAATGTTAGATTCACTTTTACCCCCAAATGACCATGTAAGGGTTAAATCTAAATGGTTAGCATTGAGGTCGGCTATGGTCTCAGCACATTTATCTTCTGAACATGCTTGTGAAGGTTCTCATTCATCCAGGTCATGGTATATCTGTTGTATTCAATTAGATCAACTGGACTTGAAATGTAGTTCTTGAAGACGTTTCGCTAGTCATCCGACTGGCTTTCTCAATTCAGAATGACTTGTACAAGAATCTGTGGCAATTATGTACCCTGGAAAATCCCAATTAGCATATCACAGCCAGGTGTTAAGGGTGTGATTGGATAGTGGCTAAGAGGTGTTATAGGAACGCCCAGAGTAAGGTGTTAAAACAGCATTGTACATGGCAGACAGTTGTACTCGGTGTAGAAGAAACTATGGTGTCCTATGATGTGACATCTCTCTTCACTTGTATACCCACCAAGGAGGCTGTTGACATGGTGAGAAAACGGCTGGGCCAAGACAGCACTCTTACCAGCAGAACTGATCTCAACCCAGAACAGGTGTGTTCCTTGTTGGACTTGTGCCTGAATACCACCTATTTCAAATACAGGGATAAGTTCTATAAGCAAAACAACATGGATGTGCTATGGGATCTCCAGTTTCACCTATTGTGGCCAACCTTTACATGGAGGAGGTAGAAACACAGGCGCTTAATACCTTTAAGGGCATAGCACCCAGCCACTGGTTCAGATATGTTTATGACACCTGGGTTAAAATCCACCAGAAGGAAATACAAGCTTTCACAGAACACATTAATGCGGTGGACCAAAACATTAAATTCACAAGGAAGAGGTACAAAAACAACAAACTGGCTTTCTTGGACTGCTTGGTAGAAGTTAAGGAAAATGGTAAACTGGAAGTAGAGGTTTACAGAAAACCAACACACACAGATCAGTATTTGATGTTTGACTCCCACCACCCTTTAGATCAGAAGCTGGGGGTCATCAGAACCCTGCAACACAGAGCCGAGAACATCCCAACTAGCACAGAGGCGAAGGCTAAGAAATGAAACATCTCAGAGGAGCCCTTAAAACTTGTGGTATCCAGACTGGGCCTTTGTCAAAAGAAGTAGAAGGAAAGAAAAGAACACGAATACCAACAGTGAAGGGGAAAAGCAAGACAGGAGGAAAACATGGTCATCCCATGTAGCAGGGGTCTCCGAGAAATTAAGAGAATTTTCAAAAACATCGTATCCCTGTCTGCTTTAAACCGAACAACACACTGAGGCAGCAATTGGTACATCCGAAAGACCCAATACCAAAACACAAGAAAAGCGACATCATATAGCAGTGCAGTGCAGTGAAGAATGCTCTGATTTGTATGGGGAGACCAACAGCAACTGCATCAACGTATGGCCCAGCACAGAAGAGCCAATTCCTCGGGTCAGGACTCAGCCGTGTACCTCATCTTAAGGATAAAGGACATACCTTTGAAGATTGTAATGTTTAACATACTGGCGAAGGAACGTGACTGGTTCAAGAGAGGTGTTAAGGAGGCCATTTATGTGAAAATAAGAAACCAAGCCTAAATAAAGTGGGGGGGTTCGACACCAACTGTCTGCCATGTACAATGCTGTTTAACACCTTACTCTGGCGTTCCTATAACACCTCTTAGCCACTATCCAATCACACCCTTAACACCTGGCTGTGATATGCTAATTGGGATTTTCCAGGGTACATAATTGCCACAGATCTTGTACAAGTCATTCTGAATTGAGAAAGCCAGTCGGATGACTAGCGAAACGTCTTCAAGAACTACATTTCAAGTCCAGTTGATCTAATTGAATACAACAGATATTTATCTTCTGAACCCAACCAAAACCACAGCAGATCATCTATATATCTTCTATGTTCAAGTATGTGGGGGGGATAGGCCGTAAACGAAGGATGGCAATATAAATAATTGTCCTCCCACCATCCCATAAATAGGTTAGCATAGGTGGGAGAGAATTTGGCACCTATCGCCGCCCCACACACCAATCCTAAACCTTGAAATGATTGTGGGTGATGAATGAGCAACAATTTGGATGGCAATTGGCTCCCATCAATTGTTTGTGATCTATCCTGCCAGATCCAAGCATGATACAGACGCCACTTGCCACACGTGCGATACATTGGTCATGTCTCTATCATATTATACTTTATTAAACTGATGCTACTTCAGTAGAAAAAAGAAAACACAATCTGCTTTCATTGTAATGTTTCAGTTTATAAATCTGGTTAAATAACATGTTTTATTAGATCTTTTTAAAATTAATTATGTATTGTGTCAGTGTTGCATCTGTTTTTAACAGTTGATGCAGTTATTGTGTAGATGTGTTAAGTCTTATTCACTAGGTGGTGACAGTAGTAATACATATATACCTTCTTGTTATAATTAAAATTTATATTATTCGAATTGCTATTAAATGAAAATGAAAACTCACTGTCATTCCTATGGTGATTCAGACATAATATAGTTGTTCAAAGCTGGAAGTAGACAAAAGCAACCAAGGACATGAATCCATAGCTGGCGTTTAACTAAACAAAGACACAAGGAAGTATATAAACAGCTATTTTAAGGAAGGTATGATTATGATGTAGTATCCATACATGCTCAATTTATTCTACCTTGCTATAAAATACACAGTATTTGTAAAATAATATTTTATCCCAATTTCATCTAAAATTCTTAGATATGACATTCACAGGGAGATTTAATAAAAGTTCTTATTGTGCTAATTTTGCCCCAACCAATCAGATGTTTTTTAACATTTGAAAGCTAACATCTGATTGGTTGGGGCAAATTAGCACCATTTTTAACGATAAGAACTTTTATTGAATAACCCTGTAATACTTTAATACACAAGAGATGTGAATATGCATATAAGCAGTGGTTAGTGACATCATTAGTTGTAGGGGCACTTCTAGGGTTTTACTGCCTGAGACAAACTTTTTATTTCCCCCCTTTCTCACACCACTGCCATTTTAAAGTGGGTGTGGCTTGTGCATGGGCATGGCTTAAGTTTTACAATTTTGAACTTCCTATCACATAAGTATTTAAACAGTTCCTCGGAAAGTCAATTAGCAAAAAGTAAATTATTAGAAACAGATATTACATCCCTTTCTCAAACAGCTTGTGTTGCCACTATCACATAGGTCAAATAAAACAACTTATTTATAGCCTGTGCTATACATATTGGTTCAACTGTTCAATGCATTAGAAATGTCATACTTTCTTAAGTATAAAAAGATTTAAACCAAAAGATTTGTAAGCCTGCAACAACATCAAGTTAGACTCTTTTGCAGCGCGCCTAACTAACCTAACTAGTCTAACCTAGCTTAAAAACTAACAAAGCTAACCTAACCATATAAAGAATTTTGACATCATATTTGTACTAGGGGGAAAAAAAGTTTCTTGACCGTCAAGGAAAAAAAATGTTTTCCACCTGCCTGTCTGCCTTCTTTCTTCCAGTGGGGGCAAATGTCTCACTCAGCCTCGTGGTAGATGTGGCCCTGTTAGTTGTACTCAGTGCTAAGAGTGTTCTTAAATTTCTCTAATACTACAAAAAAAATCTCACTGAATATATTTAAAGGGGAAGTTCAGTGCAAATACATATGCTTTTCAAAAATAGAGCAGTATTTTTTCATCCAAATGACCTTAACCTGCCCATTCAACATTTTGTCTGTGTATAAATAAATGCAACCAAAATACTGGCTTCCTGTTTCAGGACCCCTAATAGAGTCTGTTATAGTTTGCCCTTGACCCGCACCTGGGTTGATTCAGTTGCTCGGTAGAGATCTGAGCTGTTGACCCTCACAGCAATCGTAGTATAACGTTAGACATTCAAGGAAGTGGCATTCGGGAAGAAGATGACTGTTAGAAACCTGAAATGTCAGCTCACTAATGTCAGCAGCAGGGAACAAGGTATGAAATTAACTGATTTTCCAAAATGGGAGAGATATGTAGTATAACTAATATGCATTACACAAACTAACAATTTATAAATATTGATAATTTCCACTGAACTGTCCTTTTAAGGCACATTAACTAAGAGCCGATACTGTTTTTACCTGGCTTGCTAATATATTTCAAACCTTTTGCACCTATTTACATTCTGTTCTTTGCATGTGTTTAAGACATGGACACCGGTTGCCATTAAGAAAGGCCATGTAAATCCATCTAATCTGTATTATTTATTGATACAATTTCCAGGAGGGCAATATGTACCCCAAAAATTCTTCTCAAGCCATGGAATGCCATGTAGAAAAACCTTGGGAGCACTCTTTAGGCTAAATTACAACAATTACATTTTGTGCTACTAATCTGGTTGAAAATTTATACAAACAAAAAAAAAATATATATTAATATACACATTCCAAGGCCCCCTACAATATATATTATCCCGCGCACTTGCATACATCATAAACAAAGTATACTTTGATCTGTGATCACATGAATAAGTATTACTGTGATCATATGAATAAAAAGCCGCGATAGATGCAGTAGAAAACAGACACCACAAAAAAATCAGGAAAAAAGTAGCAAATAAAGTGGCAGAAAATTAGTGCCACATAGGCTCTTTAAGAGCCGGGGTCCCAGTTTTTGTGACAGAGGCCCTTCAGAGACTTTCAAGCAGACCATTTTCAGGGCATTTCCATTTTTCCATTTTCCTACGTTAGCTGATGCAGTCATTATTTTTTTTACAATACAATTATTTTGACAACACAGACTGGTACAAAGATCTTATTATTTTTCATAAGATCTCCTAAAAGTATAAAGTTCTGTGAATTACCTTGTTGGAAATTCTAAATGTATGGATGAAAGAATGGCTTGTTATGCAGCTGAAGGTGTGTAGATTCCAAAATATATATTTTGTGGGGGATATTTCCTTGAAAGAGTGGAGGCTGTTCAAATACAGAGCACTTGATTTTTGTTGAGTTATTGCACTTCTACATGCATCTCATTTGAGTTATTTGGTGGACGTCTCTGTGTGCACCCTGCATATGGCATACCGTTTGATTTAGGACATGTGTGAGATTGATATTCAGAGGTTTTTTACTGTCAAGTGGGTTTAGTGGCTTTCCACTTTTGAATCATTTTATTTCATTTTTTCACAAATCTTCTAAAAACATCTCTGGAGTTCTCTGGATTACGCATCCATTCTTATGTATGTATGAAAGAACAGCATCATTACGCAGCAGAAGGTGTGTAGATTCCAAAAATAAAAGTTTGTGGGGGAGTATTTACAAGTTTCTGGGGTGTTTTCTTTTAAAAATAATAGAGGCTGTTTCAAATTTATCAGCAGTCCCATTTGAGCTAGTTATTGGCCACGTCTCTGTGTATCACCACACATATGACATATCTTTTCATTCAGGAGAGGTTAGGTTTAACATTTGTGTTGGCTTTAAACTTTTTGCTTTAGATTTTGGTAAATTTCAACTTTGATTTTGTAGCAAACAAACAAATAAAGGCCTGGGATATATCCCTACGTACAGTACTAAACTATTTGATCTAAAGGTGGATATGTTCAAGTTTGTTCAGAGATTAAAACTTAAGATGTGTTTTTGTGATAAGCAGTCACTAGACATATGACACATAGAAGTAATTTACTTAAAAGAAACAGTAATTTTGTACCAGACATTATTGTGATTCACTTCAGGTTTTTAAACTATTTGATTGCATGAAATTACTAAAATGTGGGAGACTAATGAAAATAAATGGTAAAAGAATAATCTCAGTAAAGCTGAAAGAGACCCTTAATGCATTACAAAAGAACACCCAGATAGTGATAAAAAAGGCAGATAAGGGTGGAGGATAGTATCCAAGACAAACAGGATTACATAGCAGAGGCTGATAGACAATTATGCATTACTGCACATTATAAAGAGTAGATGGTGATCCCACATGGGCCATTAAGAAAGAAGTGGATAACATTGTCAGGCATGCATTTGATAGTGGCCTAATAGCCAAACATACTAAAGATTTTTGTGTACAGAACATCCAGACTACCAGTATTATACCTGCTACCTAAAGTTCACAAGAGGTTGAAAAACCTCCAGGTAGACCATTGTATCTGGGTTGTTCTGTATTACAACCGCTGTCCAATTGTAACATACTTCATGTACATGACTTACCAGTCTGTTTGAACGATACTACGGAATTTTTGCAAAAATTGAGATTTTTTTTGCAAAATAAATGTGCAATCTCTATACACACAATTCCACAAAGAAGGTATCCAGTGTGTTGAAATGGCCCTTGCTGAGTAGTATACACCCACAGCCATGGTTATTTTTTGATGAATTACTATCCGTGTGTTGAGGCGTAATTACTTTAAATTTAATGGAAGGTATTTCCTCCACAGCAAGGGACCGCGATGGGCAGTAATTTAGCTCCATCATATGCGAACATATTATGCCACTATTGAAAAAAGATTGATTTTGGACGATGTTAGATGGAATCAGCACATCAAATGCTTCTATAGATATGTGGATGACATATTTTGATTTGGAGCTCTACTGAGGAGCATCTGCTGGACATGATTACACACATTAACAAACAACATGATACAATTAATTCACGGCCGAACACAGTGTAGCTTCCATAAACTTCCTAGATGTTAAGGTGGTCAAACAAGGAAATGGGTTATGCACTAAACTGTATAGTACCAGCTGAAAAAACAACCTTCTAAGGGCGGATAGCTGTCATACCCCTGGTACCATCAAAGGAATCCCCAAAGGGCAAATGTTGAGGGTCAGACGTATTGCCTCAACAGACGAGGGGTATATGGAAGCAAGTAATACACTTTATAAAGAAATTTCAGATAGAGGTTACTCGAAAAAGAACCTCACTCAGACTATGACTGAAGTTATGAAGATCGAGTGGAATCAATTACTATTGAACAAAAGGGCTGGTACACAGAAAGAAAGGATCCCTTTTGTTAGTACATTGGACCCATGAGCCATAAAATTAAAGATGTGGTTCTTAGGAAATGGTCCCTGCTGCAAAAGACCCTAAATATGGGACATTGTTTAGGGACCCACCTATATTCTCATACAACAGGGGTAGGAGTATAGGGGATAGAATAGTGAATTCTGACCTAAGAGAAAGGGAGACCACTACTCTACTTCTAGATTTTTAAGCACCCCGAAAATGGGAACTTACCCTTGTTTAAATTGCTCTTGCTGCAATTCTGTTATTAAAGGGGATGACGGGATCACCTCCGTAATTTATGCGTTAAATGCCCATGTGCAAGCTATATGTTGGACAGACCTCCCATATGGTAAAAGTCCGGATTATGAGCATAAGAGCTCCATTAGGAGGTTTGATCCTAATAAAAAATTCTATACGCCATAGGTGAACATTTTTTATGCATAAACATAATGTAGCAAGTTTGAGATGGCAAATCTTCGGAACAGGTATCCCTACCTCCAAGGGGAGGTGATAGACAGAAACTGCTATTACAATCTAGTTAAATGGATAGATAGGCTTGACAGTATGGAACCACATGATCTTAATGATGTCTTCAGTTACAAATGCTTTTTAGAATGTACTGAAGTTCTTATATGAATTTTAATGATGTATACATGTACCTATATATTTCCCCTTCTTTACAGGATGAATAGCGATATCTACTCATGTGGATGTGATCAATATATTGAACTGCTGCAATTACTATGCCTTGATAATCTTCTTATGGTGTGTAACTTAAGACAGACTATATGTGTTTAGTAGTGTCTATTTGGATGATGTAAAGTTTTTTCTGACCTCTGGCCACTAGATGAGCTGAGGTTACTTGTGCTACTTTTTGTATATAATGGTGTTGGGCATGTCATTTTGTAATGCACCTGAGGAAAGACCACATTGGTCTGAAATATGTCGTGCTGGTATCTCCAATAAATCACGGTTGGCACATGCTATTTATGGCTCTTGTGTGCAATTTGTTGCTATTTGAACTTTGATTTTGTCTCTGATTTATTATTTTTGGAGAAAAAAAGAAAATTTGAAAAAAACCCTCCAAATTGCTGTGTCAAAACTTACTCCTATATATAACCTGGGGGTATGTAGTTTCTAAAAATCCCTCACGAGTCTGCAGATTTTAGCTATTTGGCAGTTATTCTACGTTAACTGTCAGAAGTGCTTATAAATATCAATCAGGTGTAAAAATTGGACATTGCTATTTTATACTAATTTAGTTTGGGGGAGCCTCCTGGTACAGGAAAAGTTGACAGGAAAATTAGAATTTTGTGTATAAACCTACATTTTCAACAAATGAAAATACAATTTTTTTTTAATTTTGCAATTATTCAGTGAAATCTCCAGAAAATTACAAAACTCTGTTATCTTGTTAAAGTACACTTTGTGCTGAAAATAATGATGTAGTATTTCCCATTCCTACTGTAAAGTTTTGTTTAAACCAATTAGACAAAATCCTGAAAATTCTTCTGGCACAAACGGTCGGAAAATGAGATTCAGCTGCCACTGAAAGGGTTATTCCATGGAAAGATCGAAATTACCACTTGCATTCACATTAATACGGTTGTAAAGAACTACATGCGGGCAAGTGCAGGTAAGTTGCATTAGGGAACTTGGACTTGTGTAAAGGGTCGTTTTTATAAATTTATTGTTTTGTTAACTTTGGCTACATTTATTTTTATGTATAGACATCATGACCAAAGATATTGAAGTATGGGCAGAGACATTTGGAGGATCATAGGATTGATTAAAGTGCAAAATGGGTGCGAATTTTGTTGTGAACTTTGAGAAGAAATATCTTATGAATAATGACCTGTTTGATATGCATGTTCAACATTATATGAGATATGTAGATGACATATTCTTTATTTGGAATGGTGAAGTGTCACTTTTAGAATCCTTTGGTACTTAATTCCATACATCCTACCCTCAAATTCACTTTAACGTATGATTTGAAACAAATTCTTTTTGGATGTACGGGTTATCACACAGCATAACCAATTAACTACAGATCTGTATGTAAAAAGTACAGACAAAAAAAATATATATTTGTGGTCAGAAGCTTTCACCCAAGAAATGTGAAAAAAGGGTTACCCTATAGTCAATTTCTTAGGGTTAGAAGAATTGTAGGTGATGACTCTCTTTGCAGGGTAAGGATGCAGGAAATGTTGAAAAATTTTGTCACCAGAGAAAGAACTTATTAAAGATATGGTTAGGGCATTGTGTCATAAACATAATACCTTAGAGAATAAGGTAACTAATAAGAAACAAAAAAGGTTACCTTTGTCTCTATATATAATCTTTCTCTAATAGAATCCAGCAATAGTGAAAAAGAACTGGCATCTCTTACAGGCCAATAAGCAGTATGGTGCACTATTCACTAGCCCTCCCCCTTTTCCTACAAAAGGTCTAAAACCTAGGTGATAGACTCATTAAAGCAGACATTGCAGTACCTAAAGGTAATACACAGCTCTTTTTAGTTAACCACAATACTGTACATTTCCTTGCAGGAATACTCTGCCTGTAATGCTACCTGCAGAACGTCTGGTGTCATCTACCTTCTAAAATGCCCCTGCGGCTGGGCGCATGTAGGGAAATGTAGACGACAAATAAGATTAAGAATTGGGTAGCATAAACGGATGTAATTAATTAAGGTACCATAAAAATAGGAGACATCCATATGAACAATTTTTTGAAAAGAACCACAGGGTATCGCAATTAAGATAGATGGTGTAAGAAGTAGTGGATAAGGCCTTAAATTATGAGAAAAAGATCTTACAGAGAGTTTTTTTTTGATTGATAAATTGGGGACATGGCCCCCCTAGGTCTGAATGAAGACTTCTTGAGCATGCTTTTTGTAATACTAGTGATAGTGGGAAAATCTCTTCTTGCTGCAAAGTAATCAGTTGAGTCATTTACTCTAATTTAAGTTAAGTGTAACTTTTTTGCCTTTTTAGAAGCACAGTCTCTTCTTTTGTTAATAATCAGTATCAAAAAGTGAACAATGTTACTTTCTTTGGTTTTCTTACTGATGTAAGATGGTGCTATCCTCTGGACGAATTTGAGAACTGGAAAGCAATATTCCATTTGGTGTGAATTAGATTCATTATTTTACTTTTCTCGGATGGCACTATGAACATTTGGTTTTAAATACATTTTTGTATGGACTATATATTAAAAAAAGACACAGGACACTTGATTTTGGGTTTTTAGTAATTTATATTATAAACATCAAACAGAACACAGTTTTTAGTCACATTTTTTTACACATTTGCATATATGATCATTGTTAAAAAAGATGTCTTTATTATTATTGTTACCACTGGATGTTTTATATTGAGAGCACTTTGTATATGCATTGTCACTTTTGTATATTTTGCACTTTAATCTCTCCCATGACCCTTCCTTCATAGGGGAGGTACTATGGTTTGGATGAGTCTATGTATTTCTTGAAAATTGTTGCCACTGATATCACCGAGAATGGACACTTTGAACCCTGAAACTATGTTTGGTCACGAATAAATTTGGAATTCACTTTGGAGTGCGACCCTCTTCCTTGTTTTTTTCTGTTTCTGAGCTCTATATCCAGAGGGAGGAATCACTGAGGTGTCTGC
This sequence comes from Hymenochirus boettgeri, assembly GCA_019447015.1. Taxonomy (NCBI): domain Eukaryota; kingdom Metazoa; phylum Chordata; class Amphibia; order Anura; family Pipidae; genus Hymenochirus; species Hymenochirus boettgeri. Next base: position 13,654 of record JAACNH010003601.1, read on the forward strand.
ACCCACATGTTGGGTCAGAGTGCACTTACCTGTTGTTATATTGTGCAGAGACATTTCGACTTATGTGAGGGGGTATGGGTGCTAGTTATGTGTGTATGTGTATAGTCTTTATAAATTATTACTGTAGATTATTATTTGGGGCCTCACTTACCCAGAGCCACAATCACTTTGGGTCAATATGTATTCTGGTATTAAGTATCAGAAATACCTTCACACCAGCTATTATCACAAATCCCATTACTGAATAACTTGTGGCGGTTGCGCAGGTATCTTGTAATACCCGTGTGCAAATGCCAGTGCAAATGAGAGGTGAAATTCACACCACTTATTGAATAGAGGATATTGCCTTATTTAAAACAGTGCCCAGTGGTATATGCAAGTTGTCCACAGTGACTAATAAATGTAAATTGACCACATTCACTGGTACATGCTAGCTGCCAAAGGGACTGGTAAATGCAGTTTCTCACAGTAACTGATACATGCAAGTTGCCCACAGTGATTGTACATACAAGTTGCCGCAATACAGTCCAAGGAACCTCCAGCACACCGGTGTTTGGCTGTATGCCAGACAAGTAGATAGGTGCAGTTCCCCTAGTCCCTCCACTCCAAGGCCAGAAAGTTCTCTAGCACAAGAAGATATGGGGAAGCACACTAATCAGGTGAATTCACAACTATTTATTGTAACAAACATACAACAGTTTCGGGAGCCATGTCCCTTTCTCATACTTGTTGTATGTGTTGTTACAATAAATAGTTGTGAATTCACCTCATTAGTGTGCTTCCCTATATCTTTCTTGTGCTACATACAAGTTGCCCACAGTGACATTGAATATAAGTTTTTATCTTACTGTGGCAGGAGATGTAATGGCAGGTAGACAACAATGTGATAGCCTCCAGGCTACACACACGCTGGTGCTGGCCCCACCCAAGGAAGTCTTTGTTTTGCCTATGAAGGCCAATTTTTTTTTTAATTGGCTACCACTGCCATATGTTAAACAAACAGCACATTCTTGGGTGTAATACTGAAACCTGATTGACATTAAAGTTTCTTTAGGTTTTAATTTGTCTAAGCACAAGCAGACATATAAGCAGTGATATAAGCAGAGGTGGGGCTAAACCTTCTATTTTGATATTCCATTTAAAATAGGGCAATACTTATGTAAGTACTATTATAACTTTATATGTTTTTTAAATATATATATATATTCAGCTAAAGATGAAAGAAGAACCATTAGTTGAAGTTGAAGGAAATCCCATGTACCTTAATGGTTTCTATGAATGTAGTTTGTTCCTTTTTTGATCAAAGATCAAAACACTGCGATGGTCTACTTCTACTTCTACTGGTCTAATAAAGATTTTTTGAAAACATAAGCTGGATGCAAGCATGAACGAGAAAGGGTGGAATCTTACAGATTCTGTCTCTCATTTTTAAAGAATGGTACTTTGTGTACCCAGATAAAGTCTACTTGTGCACCAGTAGTTGGTTGTTGTATTTTTTAATAAAGTAAATAACTAAAACTACAAATGTAGAAATAGCAACAATTGTGAATTATAAAACGAAAAGTAAAATAATATTTCAATTGTCCAGTGGATACTTATAGATTGGGCACATGTGTATGTTAAAATATGTTGTTTTTTAAAAAAAATAAAAGCAATAAAATGTGTCATGTAACAAGAAGTATTTTGAAACCGAAAGAAAAAAATGTATCGTAGAATGCTTCCTGCTTAGCAACCAGACTTGTAGATCTTATGTTGACAGCATCATAACTACCAAGCATAACATACTTGCCCTTGGGGGTGAATAAAACCCATAGTAGTAAAGAACATCAGATTATTGGAAAAAATAAATAAACACACTAAGTTTTTTTTTTGTTTCACACCCAGACTAACATATTTTGTATTTTTTTAATATTTTGTATATGCCATAAAACGCTTATCCACAGTACGTTAAATAACTACATGCCCATCCAATGTGAGCAAACTTTGAATTACAATATCCATTCTTCTAATGAATATTCACCCTTAAAGATTTCCCATTCTAATATAATAATCAATGTTAAATTTGGCTTAAAGGACCACTAATCCATAAAACAACTTTTCCTCCCCTAACTATAATTCTATAAGAAGTAGATCCAGTATTCCAACCTTTTTTTTAAAAGTAGGGATTGCCGGTGTTTTGACCTTAACTTGGTCTTGGTGAAAGCAAATGGTTCTGCCATCATAGTTTTGTCTATTGTGGAACTTTCTTTTACAGCCTATTATTAATGGCAGTATGCTGCTGAAATGCATTAGGTATTTACTTGCTGTATAATGCAATAATAAATAAAGCTTAGTTTTACTCTTTAGTTTTATAGTAAAGTTAGGAGTGGGACTTGGATGAAGGACCCAGGGCCGCATGCACCTGGGCCAACTCACGGGAGCAGCGAGAAACAGTCATTTAATTGGACATACTACAAGACTATAACATTGTGTGAAGATTACCACTAACATAGAATTGGATTGACGGAATCCCAGAGTGATAGTTAGAAGTGAAGTGCTCAAGCATTATTAGACAGAAATCTGAGAATCAGTATTGTACTGATAGAAGTCATTGAGTGGAGCACAGTCTAATATTTGAACTTTCTAAAGTGCTGCAAATACAATTGCTAATAGAGGAGGAATAAAAAAGATATCCCATGTACCTTAACTAGCTCACCTGCAACCACAGGCTTCCCTAGGCCCCTAGGCACATGCCTACTGTGCCTAACAGTAAATCTTGTCAATATTACTGAACTTACAGGGGACAAAGGTGACAAAAGAAGGGGACTGTAAATGGAAGAAATACAGGAAGAAATTAAATAAAATGCTATAGACTTTGTAAGTTTTTATGTTCATGCACTGTTCAAATTGTGTATACCTTATCAATCAGTATTTAATTATGCTTCAAATCGATCACTAGACATATGGTACGCTTATCATGGGTACTAAAGACTTGGGCTTAACATGATATAAATAATACATTATGTGCAAGAGGATAAAACAATCTGTATATAAAACATGAGGAGCAACCAGCAACCTCAAGTATTGCATATAACAAAAGTGCATTTACTTTATTGTGTACACGATATGTTTCAGACAGTTTAGGTCCTTTCTCAAGTGTCCCTAGCCTGTCCTAAACATGTCTTGTGCACAATAAATGCACTTTTCTTATATGCAATACTCAGAGGTTGTGTGATTCATTGGTTGCTCTTCATTTTTTCATATCGTTGTATTCATGTCTTGGGACAGACATCTGGCCAACCAGTGACTATAGAGGTTGTGTAGGTATCCTGAACATTATTTGGATAAAAACATCTGAGCGGGTCCCCACTTTGCAGGAGGATAACTACATCTGAGCAGACAGCCAGGGAGGAATATAATTAATTTAATATGTGCCAGTGAAATATCAATTCACAAAAAGAGATACTCTGGTGTCCAGTGGAATTACTGAACTGTGATCAACAGTTCAGTACCTGCTATATAAACTGTCATGTGATGACAGCTTATTAGATTTTCTGTACTGTTCACCTGATCTTTGCTAATAGAGAAACAACACTTCCTAGAAAACACTATCCGGAAGCATTTTTCAGATTGGATTTCAATTTGGAAAAGGGCACAAAAAAGTCCCCAGGGAATCATCAGTAAAGTAAATGCAGATTAATGTCCACTGATTTCAAAGGAAACTGAGCCCCACTCAGGAGGAAAAATAAGGCTTTAATTCTAAAAAAACCAATACCAACATTTTAGCGAATTTGATATGATATGGGCTTGGTAAACAATAAATCGGACACAGTAATTTTTAGTAGTATTACTGAGTGGTGTTTCATTTTGTTTGAAGCCTGGGGCACTGCCCTGGGAGAATTAAAATTCCTGAAAATGGCCTGGCCCCCTCCGTTACATCATGATGCAGGGGGAGGGGAGAGGAAGGAGCACAGTGGAATGAGCTGTCCTGGACTCATGGTCTTCAGTGAGATAAGTAGTTTACTTAAAGGGCATGTCCACCCCCCAAACTAAAAATTCACCCACTACTGGCCCCACTGTACAATAAAAAAAATCCTTACCTTACTTCCCTGCTCCTTATGGTTCTTCTGTAGTGGCTCTTCAAAGTCCAGGAAACTGTAGGGTAGGAGCTTTCTTCCTTCTAAAACGTCTCTGCCTCTGTGATGCCTCTGGGAGGGATAGAGGCATGGCAGTGAAGCCCTTTCCCCCCTTTCTCCCTCCCCTCCCTGGCTTCTTCTCCTGCAGCATTAAATCCTTTGCTATATGTAGGGCATGCCCCTCACCCCCAAAAGCTATATTCTTACACAAAAAAACACTTCCCATCTCTACTTACAGCACCTCGTTCCCTCGCCGTTCTCATCAATCACAGCCGCATATGTTGTAGGGCTTCCTCCCCCACCCCCAACCGCATTATTATTACTTCTAGAAACTCCCCCGATCTTTACTCAACTTCCCTCTATCCTCCACCGCCCTGTCCTGGCCCTCTGCTGCATGAAACTGCCTCTCAGCCAATCACAACGCGGCTGCCGGTATTCAGAATGCCGGAGGAAAGAGGGGAGGTAAGGTTTCTGGAAATAATAATAATGCGGTTGGGGCTGGGAGGAAGCCCTACAATATGTCAAAAAGGGATTACACTAGGGGAGGGAGAGGAAAACGGGAGGGAGGGGGGCGCGCAGTGAGCATGACAAAATTCGACCGGAGGAGAGACAGGAGGACTCTGCTGGCTCCTAGTGGACAGTTTTGGGACTTTGGGGGAACATTGCAGGGCACGCTTTTGAGCAGGGATGTAAGGTAAGGATTTTTATGCACTACAGATTGGGGTCATAGTGGGGTTAGGTTTTGGACCTAACAAAAAGAAATTTCCTGTGAGTGGAAACTGCTAGAGTGGACGTGTCCCTTGTTCTAAAGGTCCTTGCTTACTACATAGAAAAACAAGGACATTAATCATTGATGGTTGTTATAGTTTGTGTGAACTGAAAATAAGTCTGAGTATAAGGATTGTTTGTGCTGATAGTGTGCTGTGTTAAGGACTGTGTGTGCAGGACTGTGTGTGCATAAGCAGATTAATCTTTTTCTTCCCAGTTAAAGGGGTGTACTGGACTTCTATATTCTAGTATTGCAACCTGTTGTAATCGCAAACAGGTTGTGAAAGGGTTAATAAGTGTTTTGTTTTTTACCTCTCTTCCTGCTCTTGCACTAATGGTGTGTTGGCTGACCAATTAGTTAAATAGGATTCACATTGGTTGGACTAACAAAAAGAAGTTTCCTGTGAGTGGAAACAAACTAGAGTGGATGTGTTCCTTTTTCTAAGGACCTTGTCTTAGGACATAGAAAAAGGACATTGAAACAAGAAGGACAATTAAACAAGGTTGGTGTGTCTTTGTACTGGTGTTGTGGTATTAGAAGGCAAGTTTTGTCGGTATCATGCATGTTATCCTGCCACATGTATAGGAACCTGTAGTAGACCTCCAGGGGACCTATGGTCTGTCAGGTGAGTGTGTTTCCCATTTGGAAGCTGAGGTTGAATAGTCTAAGGGGGCAGTTTGCAGGATTGCAAGGATTGGCAAATCTGGGGGGACAGCTGGCACTGGCTGGGGCCAGTATAGAGTGGGTGGAAGTGGGACAGGGAGGGGGGAGGTAGTTTGTATAGGGTACTAAGGAAGTGGGGACGGAAGGGGGGGTTGCTTCTGCCAGCTTGCCCATCCCAACAAATTTGCTATCTTAGGTGATGATGTGGAGGAAGAAAGCTCGGAATTAGCATATAATTCCTTGAGCACCCAGGGGACTGCCATCTCTAGTACAAGGGTGGGTGAACTAGGATCAGGAATGCTAGGCAGGTGGTAGTGGGTAGGGGCTCAATTATGAGGAAGGTAGATAGTGATCTGCCGCCAAGACCCTACATGCTGAACTGTGTGTTGTCTGCCTGGTGCTAGGGTTCGGATGTGGTGGATCAATGTAGACAAATTATTGGGTGGGGCCAGGTGTGACCTGGCAGTCTTGGTTCACATTGCTGCCAATGACACAGTTAGAGAAGAGGAAGGTCCTTAAACTGATTTCAGAGAGCTAGGGGCCAAGTTAAAAGCAAGGACTTTCAGGGTAGTGTTTCAGAAATACTACCGCGCCACATGCTACGCTAGGAGACGTGGAGCTTGGAGCATTAATGCATGGCTAGAGGGTGGTGTAAGGAAGAAGGGTTTGGGGCTCTTTAGTAGGGATGGGTTGCACCTCACTGATGGCGGTGCAGCTGTTTTGGGGAAGATGGCTAGAGGGTTGGAGGAATTTTAAACTAGGTTTGGGGGGGAGGATATTCAGTCTCACTGGTAAGAATAACCCAGGAGGAAAGCAGGGTGTAGATAGGCCAGTGGTGGGTGGGGCTAGCATAAGGGGTAGGGAGGCATGCGTATTAAAGTGTATGAATAAATTACAGGATCATAATCTAAAATATGTTTGCAAAGGCGTGAAGCCTCGCTACAAAATGGGTGAAGTTGGAGATAATGGCGTGAATGAAAGTATGATGTAATAGGTATAGCAGAAATGTAGTTGAAGCAGTCTCATGACTTGGCTGTAAATTTAGAAGGATATGCCTTGTTTAGGCAGGACAGAGAAAAAAGGAAAGGGGAGGAGTATGTGTTTATGTTAAAAAAGAATGAAGCAAATTTAAAGGAAGAGATAATAGGCGATATGGATGTTAAGCAGAGCAATATGGGTTCAATTAGGCAACAGGAAAGGTGGTAATGTCATTGTTGGTGTCTGCTATAAGCCCCAAATCTAGCAGAGAGGAGGAATGACTTTCATATGCAGTTGACGAGGGCTGCAAGTTTGGGGAGTGTACTCATTGTGGGGGACTTTAATTACCCTGACATTGATTGGTGGAGTGGAACTACCAACACAGAAAAGGAAGATGAGTTCCTGAATGTGCTGCAGGAAATTTTTCTCTCACAGGTGGTTGAAGTTTCTACTAGAAAAGGAGCTCTGTTGGATCTGTAATATTTATATTGTGGACCGTATTCTAGATATATAACTGGAGGCTTACGAATAGTGACCATGAAATAGTTGTCGTTTTAAAGTATGATATCGAAGGGAAAAGTATGCTAGGTTACAAAGACTTTTAATTTCGGGAAAGCAAATTTCCCAGATTAAAAGTAGCTCTTCAGAAAGTCAACTGGGAAAAAAGGTTTATCAGGTAAAGTACTGAACAGAAGTGGACTGTGTTTAAGCCAATTTTAAGCCATTTCACATCTAAGACTTATACCCTTGGAAATAAATGGAAAAAAAAAAATAAATCCGTGCCCATGTGGCTGAATTCTGATGTAAAGGGCAAATGAAAGGAAGAAAATGGCATTTAAAACCTTTAAGTCAGAGGGACAGAAAGGCCTTTAGCGATTATAAAAACGTAACAAGTAGTGTAAGAAAGCAATCAAACTAGCTAAAATTAATAATGAATTTAGGATAGCCGAACAAAGCATCACTAAGCCTAAAAACGTTTTAAAGTATATTAATAGTAGAAGATTAGGACTGAAAATGTGGCACCATTAATTAATGGGGATAAGTTAGTTATGGAGGAAAACACCTATAAAGCAAATGTCTTAATATTTTTTCCCCCTCTTATATACTATAGAAGATCCAAGTACAGATATCATACAAAAAACAGAATCTATGGCAACAACAATTCTAATTGCATATTGGCTACCTCCATAAGGTTGCTACTACAAACAGTCTGCTAAACCCTGGATAAATAAAAGCAATTAGTTCAATAAGTTGGCCAAATTATTTTAAGCCATCCCACGTCAAGGTTGCTTTCTTTAACTGGGTCCTAACCTACTGGTACTTGCCTTTTTGGCTACATGAGCTGATAGCTTCTTCTGTGGGCCTGAATGCTGAAGCTGACTCTTAGTTTAAAGTACTTTGCTCAAACGAGCAGACTGTTTGTAGTAGCAACTTTGGAGGTAGCCAATATGCAATTAGAATTGTTTGTGCACTGAATTCTGTTTTTGTATGTATATATTTTTGGTCTCTAGTTCACTTTAATATGGATGTACAACAGCCCAATTTTCTATAGATTGTGTGTTACATGAAGGTTTGGACCAAGCCTTCTGGGTAATTGTACTCCACCCCAGAGTTAGGTGGGTAAAACAGAAATAACTACACAGCTGCTGCAAATATGTTGTATGCAGATAGCGCTTAGCCATTGCACACTTTTTGACACCAGTAACCAATGTTAGAAGAGCGCGTGCCCACCGAATCATCTGAACCGGGACTCCACATAACTAAAAATCATCTTTTTTGAAAAGTTATAGTCAGTCCAGAGATCTAGCACCACCCTGTTTGCAACATTGTTCCTGATTTTGAAAGAAGACACCAGATACTTTTAGATTCTCTATAACAATTTTTTAGGATTTCACTTTGTCCACTTGTTTTGCTTGTGAAGGTTCTCATTCATCCAGGTCATGTATATCTGTTGTATTCAATGAAGATCAACTGGACTTGAAATGTAGTTCTTGAAGACGTTTCGCAGTCATCCGACTGGCTTTCTCAATCAGAATCCATTCTGAATTGAGAGCCAGTCCGGATGACTAGCGAAACGTCTCAAGAACTACATTCAAGTCCAGTTGATCTAATTGAATACAACAGATATATCCACTTGTTTATTATTTCACAATTCCTGTATATTGGTCCAGTTTGGACCTCAGAAAGCTGCACTAGTAACATACACCTATTAAAATAACCCCTTTTGTTTACTAAGAAAACTTTTTAACCATGATTTAGTGATTATGGTTTTAGGTTTTAATTATTATATTTTTATATTTATTACCCTAATATGCACTTTTATTGTGCTTATGCACTATTGATATTATGCACTTATATTGTTGGTACATTATGCACCTTTGTTTTTACAATGGAAGGGACTGCCTTCAATCATGATCACATGATGTGCAACTGTTATTTAAGCCACATTCACTGTACGCTTGCATTGCCTGAGGAGGGTACCTAACACCCCACGAAACATTGTGTTTTTTGGTTTGGTCACTTAAATAAGAAAACGTTGATTTGGAGTGCAACCCTCAGCTTTTTGTTTATTTTCCTATTGAACTATATCCTTGAGGTAGGATACCAGAGGAGTAGCCACCCATAGGCTGGAGAGAGTGCATTGCTTGTTGTTGTGATCAGTCCAGAGATCACCTACGTTTTTTGTTTCGTACTTTGTCATTTCCACCAATGCTTAGTACCCCCTGGTATAAATCTGGACCGATTTTATGACTTTTCAATAAAGGTATTTTTGTTATGTGGAGTCCCGTTCCAATGATTCAGTGTGCACGCTCTTCTAACATTGGTTTCTGGATACGATATCTGTGCTGTAGCGACGGGTTTAGGGCTTGATGCACCGAGCCACCCATCAAGCGTGGTGAGTGATCAAGCGTACATTTTTATGCTCAATGGATGTGACCACTTAAGTTTGTTAAGTGAGGGGGCAGGGGCATTTGCACCTGACCAGCATTATTTAATTGTGAGTGCTGTGTTTAAAGTTACCTTTACCACTCACATTTATACATATGATCTTATGTGTATTTACCATAGGATCTTTTTTAATTGATTAACTAATCACCTCCATATGGGGCCATTTTTACATAATTACACTTTCTATATGGTGGATGGTCATTCATGCTACACCAAAAGTTATTTAGTGTCAGTTATAATGCTAGTTAAACATTTAAATACAAAAAATTGACATAATATATAACCGCCACAAATCATAAGAATTTTGACTTTTTAGTCCTTATGTGGTCCCAAACACAAATTACATTTAATAGCTGCCACTATATGAAGATTTTTAAAGCACTTTGGTTAACCTTTTTTTTTTGGGGGGGGGGGTTTACAATTTAGATTTTGTGTTTGTGTAAACTCAAAGAAATTGCAAAATGTAAGACATGTGTGCCAAAAATTATAGCATTGATTCATAATAACCTCTAGTATAAAATAAATAAAATACAAACTCAAAGCAATGAACAAGGCCAGCAGTTAGCAACTATATAGAAATTAAATTATTGTTCAAAGACAGGAAAATTAAGGGTTTGTGGGGACAAAAATAATATAAACATTCTGAATATTTAATAAACCTTGTTTTTTGAACAATGAACTACATGATCTAAACTATATAACTGTATAGATTCGAGTATAAGCCGACTCAGATATAAGCCGAGGTACCTATTTCTGCATGAAAAATTAGGAACATGATTGACTTATATAAGCCATGGTTGAAATTATGACCAGTACTGCCTTCTGATTCTGTATTGTCTGAGGCTTTAGTTGCCCTTAAAATGGACAGCAGAATTCTCATACAGTATGGCTATTACTGTATGGGACTACTGTATGGGAATACTGTGCTATTTAAAGGCAACTAAGCCTCAGAACATACAGAATCAAAGGCTCCTTTAGCAAACTTCAGCAATCCTTCAGCAACGTGAGCAAGCGGCCGCTCAGTGTGAAATCCGTCAGCCACTTGCTCTGCATCTGCCCTCTGACGTCACACTTGGTGGCAGGAAGTTATCAGGTGCTGATAGTGACGTCAGCCAGTAGATGCGAAGCGAGCAGCAGACAAATTCACAATGAGGTGAGTGACTCGAGTATAAGCCGAGGTTCGGTTTCAGGCTATTTTTAAGTCTGACAACCTGGCTTATACTCGAGTGCATCACTGTATACTGTAGTTAATAAAAAATCCAAGAGGATTTATTTTTCCCAGTTATGAAGTTCAAAGATTATCCCATTCTATATTTAGGAATTCTACATCAATGATTAAATGTACTTGTTTAATCAGTTGTCTACACAAGGGATATATTTACGGAGGTGCAGAGTGAAGGGTTTTAAAGGTTAAAATAGGAAACATAGATAGGTTTCCAGCAGTAAATTCGCTTAGTCATGTAACGATTGGTATCGCTAATTAACACACTAGGGGGTTATCAATAAAAGTTCTTATCATTTAAATGGTGCTAAATTTTCCCCAACCAATCAGATCTTATTTAACATTTGAAGCTAACATCTTTGGGGCAAATTTAGCACCATTTTAAACGATAACTTTTATTGAATCTCCCTGATAGCATTGCTGTTTAAATGTCTTATTGACCTATGAGTACTGCTATTAAAGGACATATTCTACATATGTATTGCTTTAAATTGCCCAAATGCTTTGTAATGAACAGCGCTATACCAACATGTTTGCTTTTCTCAAAGAAAGAAAAATATTTTGCATAATATTTGAGGTTAGAAGGATGGGAAAGATAGAAGGTGTTTAGTTGAAGAGTGTCAACCCCTAAAGAAAAAGGGGCATATTTATAAGGTGTGGTATCGCTTTTTAGCAATAATGCACTTTAACAATCGGTTTAACAATCTTAAAAGGATTGTTAATTCTGATCAGTTTAACGATTGTTAATTACAATCGTTATCATAAATAACAAATAACGATCATAAATTACAGATAACGATCATAAATCTAACGATAACGCAAATGTACATTTACGCTCCCATAGACTACCATAGACGTTTATTACATTAACGACTATTTATGGACGCTGTACATTACTGATAATTCCCAGTATGGCTAAATTGTGATACTGTGCCTTTATAAAAATGGCCCAAAGCCCCAGTGGTCATAAAAGTTAAGTTCTAGTAGTTTACAGATACTAATGCCTCTATATAGGCCCGATTGATGCCAAAAAACAGTGGGTAATACTTTTGTTTACTTATGTAGTATAATGGTTTGGGTGGCTTAATCCCTGAACCCTTAGTTTTTCTATGGACTTGAACATCAAGGTATATTGCAGTCATAGTCAGCTTTCCAATATGTCACTCACCGTCCTCTCCAGTGGTCTGGGTGCGCTGAGCCCCAAACATTTGCTAGGTTCCCGTAACTAATCCAAACAAAAAGGTTAAGCCCTCTCCGGTATATTCCCCAACACTGAAATCAGTATAAGTGAAAAAAATCTTCATTTAAATCATACACATGCACACTGAAAATGGCGATCGCTTTTCAGGTGAGACTCCACCCTTAGGCTACACTAGCGTGTTTTTTTTCGCTCACTGCGCACATTCGATTTTGTAACATGGAAATCGTGGGACGCGAAAATTTCCTGCAACTTCCAATGCGCTTGCGTTTGTTTTTTTTCCGCAAACACATGCTTTTATAATATTAAATTTATAAAAATGAAATCGCGCAAACGCAGCACAACGCACGGCAGCGACAGAAATTCCACACCAGGCACAACTCGACTACATGCTAATCATAGCTTGCAATTGCCTAGCGTCACGATTAGTGACGGTTCATAGTGGGGCCAAAAGCGATCCGTACACTCATGCTACGCTATGGTGATTGCAAAGTATTTCATTGCTTTAAAACGGAACTTCAGGACAAGTTGTTCAGAGGGGAGAAAAGGGAGGGGTGCCTAAACAAGCAATGCTGTAGCCCGGAGCCTAGTCTAAATAGCATATAAAACCGTTATGTGCGACATATCACATTAGGTAATCTCATATACTGTCATATAGGATCCAAAGTGCATAGCATGTGTCTCACAGCCGAAAAACAATACAAATCATCATAGCAGCTATTTGTTGTAATGTGTCAGTCTACATGAGTGAGACAGCGCAATGTAGAATCTTTTTCACATGCGATTATAAGATTGGAAAGGGGAGAAAAAATAGAAATGTGACAAACGTAGGTCCGCACAAATATAAACTGGTTCTATAGCATGTAGCCAATGGGGGGAGCTCCTCATACTCTTGAATATAGTAAAATCTAAGTGTCTGATTCTTACTTCTATTCGGATGGTGAACACGGGGAGGTTTGCGCAGCCTTTAACACTATCTGAAGTAGATGGTGGTGTGATTACTTCGTAAAAATTTACACTCATATGAATTATATGTCATATTGTTGCTCCTGGGCGGTTAAGTACAGGCTGCAGAAAAATGCAGCAGGTACAAAGCTTTTAGAACTTTAAAATGATAATGCAGCTGCACAGAAGTAACAGCAGGTTTCCAGTGCTTAAGCGGATTCGTCGTATGACACACATAGTGCAATATCAACAGCAGAAGCAGGGGGCCGTACGCAGAAGGATACACACATCAAGAAGTCTCATATAAAAATCATGTAGCACTAAGGACAGCATTGCAAAATAAATATATGCATAGCATTAAATTGAATTCAGGAAGGGCAAGAATCCTATTAGCTTCAATGGGAGAGCATCAGTTTACAGCATGATATTTGTTTCTGACAGATTCACATTATTCTGGAGCCCACCATGTCTAGCACCACTAATTTTATATCGTAGAATCTGCTTTTGAAAGTGCGGTGAGTGCGATAGCACAGTAGCATGCGACAAAAGTCTGTCAGCTTCCTGTCGACATTGCGACAAATTTCAAAAAAACTCCCTATTACTTGTTCTTCATAAAACATTACCAAGTCGGACTAAACTCAGGCTTAACACCGACAATAACAGGGATTCATGAGCACCAGGATTTTACGCCAATACTATAGGTGACTAGCGTTAATAAGGGGGGGGGGGGAATCAATAGGTTACAATGCTGGCAAGGTACACCAGCTGTTTCCTGTCTGCATGTCATCAATGGTCGTACGCCTCATTAAATAGTATGTCAGTTCCTGGGATACATCGTGTAAACATGTACACCTATAGAGTACTTAGAGCTTGATCATTGATACTTCACTGAGGTGGCGTGCATCTGTTGTTCTCAGATTTTTCGTAATACGCGCACATAGATTATCGAATTTCGAAACAATTTCTACACAAACTATCCGTAAGAGTGGAGATCTACACAGAAATAATCTTGTGGAACAGACCGTCACGATACTACTACTGTCGTGAATGCAAATTCTAGTCATAGTGCGTCATAACTCACGTTACGTGCTATGCAGTGAAATGCGGCAGTATTGTAGTCTAAGTCCTGGTACAGCACTTGTTAAAGTACGTAGTTTCTTTGAAGTGATCGACAGTACAGTCTGATACTGCAAGATCTTGGGTCTACTCATGATCGTTATTAGAAGTATGGCTGCTATAAGACATGTCATGACTGCGACTTTTGATTTCTCGTACTGACTGCAGACGAGAGTCTCGCTACTATAGTGTAGATCTCACCCTGTGTGAACGGACTGGTCGTGACAGTTAATCACCTTGCTAATCTTAATTTCTCTGTTAATTTCGCGAATGATGGCGTCTCTGGTGGGAAAGGATAGAAGAAGCTTCGATCGAATTGTTCAAAGGCTTGCACTGCTTGCTCTTAGATCGCTAAAAGAAAGAGTAAGCAGCTGCGCAGGTCACCTTGATTAGCATACTGGATCCGAATAGGTATAAGAAGTTAGGGGCCTTTAAAAGAGAGGTACATATTTTA
>JAACNH010003602.1:0-28058 GCA_019447015.1 Hymenochirus boettgeri
TTGCCAGGGCCACAATGGAATGGTTTAAAACAAAACATATCCAGATCTAAATCCAATCGAGTATCTGTAGCAAGATCTGAAAACTGTGTTCACAAACGCTGTCCATCTATTGACTGAGCTGGAGCTGTTTGCAAGAAGAATGGGCAAGGATTTCAGTCTTAGAGTGCAAAGCTGGTAGAGACCCTAAAAGACTGGCAGCTGTAATTGCAGAAAAGGTGGTTCTACAAGTATAGACTCAGGGGGCTGAATAATACACACACCCCACTTTACAGTTATGATTGTTAAAATGTTTGGAATCATGTATGATTTCGTTCCACTTCTCACGTGTACACCACTTTGTATTGGTCTTTCACGTGAATTCCAATAAAATTGTATCTTGTTTGTGGCAGTAATGTGACAAAATTGGAAAACTTCAAGGGGACGAAATACTTTTGCAAACCACTGTAGTGGAGCTGGTCCCTTAGTTATAGCACATGGATAATTTTCCACAAATAGATAGCAAGACACTGCCACCAACATTGCTCTGGAACACGGACATTCTCTACTCACAGGCACATTTGAAAGTTCAGATCTTTAGCAGGGCTTCACAATCACTTAAGGTTAACAAGAAAAACTGCATACTATCAGAGAAACTACATGGTTCGGGCTCCTATACAAGGGGGGAAGTTGGTACAGAAATCCAGAAATTGTCTAGAACAGAAGCGAAGAAAATTTGATGGCAGCCAACGCAACCAATTACTTATATGTGTAATACATGTAGAGACTGAGTTTTTCCTGTAGAATGGAGCCACACCGGCACCACCATGTGCGCAAGTACAATAAACAGAAAGCTGTATTTATTCTAACCAGTCCTGTATTATCATGATAGTTTATGATCTGCGGACAGCTCAGCCATTTGATTTATCTATCCCTTCTGGTACAGTTCAGGCTCTGGAATAGCAGTGCAGATTTGGAATCCCATATACAAAGGGACATTTTGGAAATGGAAGCAGTTCAGAGAAGGGCAACTAAATTAATAAGGGGAATGGAGGGGCTTGAATATGCAGGCAGATTAGACAAGTTAGGGCTGTTTACATTGGAGAAGCGAGGTTTGCATGGGGACATAAAAACCTTATACAAATATATAATGGCCCATACAATGAACTCTCTGGTGCATTGTTCACTAATAGGTGATATCAGAGAACTCGTGGAATCCTTTAAGGTTGGAAGAAAAGAAGTTTCATCTTCAGGTTAGGAAAGGTTCCTTTACAGTGAGAACAGTGAAACTGTGAAAACTGTCTTCCAGCAGATGTGGTAATGGCAAGTTCATTGAAAGCTTTAAAAAATGGCCTGGATATGTTTTAAAACTAAAAATATTGAGAATCACTGGATTAATAATATAGATCTGGTTGATCCAGGGATACTTTCCGATTGCCGTTTGGAGTCAGGAAGGAATTCCCCGACCTTTTAGCTGGGATTTTTTGCCTTTCTCTGGATCAACTGTTAGGTAGGGTTAAAAAATAAATAAATTAAAAAAAAGAGGTGAATAGGGTGGACTTGATGGATGTATGTCTTTATTCAACCTCAATTACTGTTACTATTTTACTATTTTATCTGTAATTTCCAGATATGACAATATAGTATAAAATCACACCAGAAACCAGCTATGGGCCAATGCATTGCCTAGAAGGTTTATTTTATGCATTTTGAATGAACTAATAGTATGATAACATGACCTTCACTCCAATGTAGAAATGAAAAAAATATCTAGGGAAGGGAGGTAGGATTGCTTGTTTCTACTTCCCACCATATTTGGTGAGGAGAGCAGCAGTACAGTTTTTGCCAGGTTAGCGTCCTGTGATTTCCTGTATTAAAGATAGTGCTGAAGCACAGAGCAAGCCTGGCCGAATCTCCCGGCTCCATGAACTATTTTAGCATTTTTGTTTTTAATTATGTTGCACTTTAGTTCTCCTTTAAGCAAACCAGTAGTAGAAACAAATAAATGGAATCTATTATGAAACCTATTTTTTGTGGGGATTCAATAAGGTATAAACACACATGATGTGGGTTTAAATCGACATAGAAGTAACAGCCCAGCTCACTTTTGGAACAAGCTGCCAAGATTTGGTCACCGAGAGAAAAAATTCCAATACATTCATATGATTGCTGGTACATTAAGGTTAACTTACAGTTCAAGAAAGACGTGGACATTGAGCCTACTTGTTGTTTTATCAGAGGAAAAAAAAATCACAATTGAGTCCATCGTGCTTAAAAATATACAAATGTGTTGGAAAAAAGATTATGTTATGTTCAAGGGTCAGTCCAAAAACTGAGAAATTAAATCAAGTTCAATGGTGATTCTATTTATACAAAACACAGCTAGCTGGGTGTAAGGTGGCTGCACATACAGAAACTCACCACGCTCACAGCAACTTACTGCAGAAACTTAAATGCCTTAAGTGCCAAAAAATGCACCTAGTTTGGACAGACAGTTTTGGGGATTGAGGGTGAAAATTAAGTATTTCACAATATCAGTAAATACTTTGTATATAGAATTCGTAATGTGATACAGACCAACAGTTTTGCTGTAAATTACTTGCAGTTGTGCATAACATTCACTAAAATAATGTCTGCCAAATCATCACTGAAGGAAGAGTGCACTGCCAAACAATTCCAAACTAGCGTGTTCAGAAACATCTGCTTTTAAAGAAATAAAACACAAATACAAGAATAAAATGATATGCTGGGTTGAATAGATCGTTATATATACTTTTTAGAGGGGTTAAGGAACCATTAATGTAAAGTTAGCACATAATGGATAGCATCACACCGAAAATGCATTATAATATACAGTCAGTAAACAGGGACTTTTACCTGTTAGGGGTGCTATTTTTACAAAAGGGCTGATTTGAGTCTATGATCTCTCTGGCAGCTATCTACATGGCTAAAGGCTAGAACAGACATGCAATTTGAGTCGCTTGCCCAACAAATTTTACAATACCTTACTGACCCGAGTATAAGCTGAGGTCGGGTTTCAGGCTATTTTTAAAGCCAGAAAAACCTTGGCTTATACTCTAGTATATACGGTAGCAGAGAAAGAAAAAAGGGGAAGAGACGGCGGGATGTGTAAGGGAGGGTGTCCATGGTGAGGCTGTGCAGAACTTCTCAGACACTACAAAAAGGCAGTGAGTAAGAGAGGGGGGGGAAAATAGGAGCACTCGGTAAACATAATAATTTAAAGGGTATGTCCACCCCCCAAACTAATTTTAGTAGGTGGCTGTAAATGGCTATAAACCTTGACCTCGCAAGGTCCCCACAAATGTTCTTCAGCCTTTGTTCTACCGATGCCTTCTGTTAACTTCCGTGTCTTTCCGAGCATGGAAATCAAGCAGGAAGAGCTTGACCGGTATCCGCTTGTTTGTTGGCTTAGGCGCGATGCCTTAGCTAATCACACGATTGGATGACGCCGCTCACTCCTTGCGCCGGCTGACGTCACTGCCCGGTGCCAAGTAGTGACGTAAGCCGGCCCGTCAGGACAGGGAGCAGCGAGTGGCTGCCGGATTTCTTAAGTTAGTTTCTGAATTTGCAGTTAACGGTAGCTGAAGGATGCCCACAGAGGATGCACATATAGAATGCCCACATAAGGATTCCCCGAGAAGATAACCACTGAACTGGGTGGGAGGGTGCAGATGTTTGGAAACTACAACTCACAGCTACTAAAGTATGCTGGGAGTTGTAGTTTCCTAAACATCTGGAGTGCCAAGGAATGTCTTTAAATGGACAGCAGAATTCTCATACAGTAATAGCCATATCCAGTATGGCTATGCTGTATGGGAAATCTGCTGTCCATTTAAAGGGCAAATAAAGCCTCAAAACAACATAGAATCAGAAGGAGAATAGTATCTTTGTTGCCTTTCGATTCTGTATTGTTTTGAGGTTTACTGCCCTTTAAATGGACAGTAGAATTCCCATACAGTAATAGCCATACTACTGTACTGTCCATTAAAAGCTAAAAACAACACAGAATCAGAAGGCAGTAGTGGTCATAATTTCTACCCTCGGTTCATACTTGAGTCAGTCACTTTATTATTTTTTGATAACAATAGGTTTATACTCGGGTGGGTTTATACTCTACTATATACGGTAATAAAACTGTCTCTCTCCTAAATTACAATAACTTTTACTTGTATTAACTTAGTGAAAATTGATTTGTTTTCAGACTGCTTGGCCTTGTTTAGAGAATACAAATATCCACATGAAAATCCAGAAAAGTCCAGGGCTCATTATCTATGTTGTGTTATTCTAGATATCTGTTGCATTCACAACTTATACAGGATTGCTCTAAATCACACATCAATTTTTATATAATAAACAGCGCAATTACAAACTTTTTGTTTTGTTCCAAGCAAGACACCTGCTGCGACACACCTTCAACATTTCACAGATCATTATATGCCATCGACATTAAGGGCATCATATTGCTCGCAATATGATCATACCAGGCATATGTCAGAACGTTCAGAGGTAAGTTGACTAATACTGTAGAATAGGTAAAATTGACGTACCTCTCAAGGACTTCACACAACTCTATTATAAAAATGCTATCGTTTATTGAACAAACATGTTTCAGACTTGGTTGATTTCATGCCGAATCAATTGCAATGTTGAGTGGTACAGAGGTTATAATCGGCCAGGATGATGTTTTTAAAGGGGATGCTCAAATTTCTTTAATACAATTTTATTGATTCAAATACACACATCATCTCATTACTGTTACACATCCGATACCTTAAACAAGCTTGCACGCATTTTAATACTATGTACGGATACATGTACAAGGTAATCTGTAGGCTAATTGCGTTTCCACCATTGCAAACTAAAAACGTAAATAAATACAATAGAGGACAATGAATTCTAGGGATCCAAGAATGTAAGTCGTGACAAGCTGCAAAATAGAGATTAGCAGCAAATGAATATCAAAGAATTTTTCCCTTCAATGCTGCAATCATCTTTGTTACGTTCTAATGCTGGAGAGACGCAGTCACCTGATGAGTTACAGATGTGAGCATGATCCATGTATAGAGCAGGGTTAGGACAACTTTGAAGACTGGGAAAATCTAAGCAGCTGATTTCCAAACCGTACATGCTTAAAGGGGCTTAGAAATCTTTAGCTAATAATTTCTCTGGGGTTTTCATTGATGTCAAAAAAAACAAAAATTCTTCTCCAACAAACTTAACAGTCGCTGTGCACCTCCAGCAAAATACATCCATATTAAAGTTATATTTAATATAATGCAGAAATCAGAGAGGTGTTCCATGACAACAACTGATAATACACCAAACATTAGATTTGATGGTAGGAATATCGGGTGTGCCAGGCTTCAGGGTAAACCAGTGACCACATAACAGGAATTTCCTCCCATTATATTGTCGCAGACGCTAATCCTGACTGACTGACTACTATTCATATACCGAACACTAGATCTGGTTTTGGGAATATCGGTAATTCAAAAGCAGAATTAAAAATTCTTTCCAACACGAGTGAATCCACTGAATTGAAAAACAAAATAATATCACATGGCCAGAATGACCTGTCTACCACGGCACATTATAAACACAAACACTAGCATTAAAGTTTCCCAACACTGTATTCCATGACAACAGCAAAGAAACAAATCCCGTACTGCCTAGGGCTCCTTCCAATCCAGTCTTTATTTACAGTCAGCAGCATAGACGGTAACTACGCACATTATACAGCAGAAAGTGCCAATAATTAGACAGCAAAGATGGTTTAACTATTTTAAATCTTACTCGAATTGCATCTTTTTCCTTCCAGAATAATTATAGAAAGTACAAAATGAAATGAAGGGCTTTACAACGCCCTCTATAAAGGTTTCTGTTCACAAACAGATCTTTCCTTGTGACACAGGTATCCTTTTAAGGGCTTGTTCACACTAGGAAACCGACAGAAAGACAGAATGTACAGTGTGTTTTTCTGTGCATTTCTGCCCGTTTTTAGCAATGCGTTTTCCATTTATAATGACGCATTAAAACAGACAGAAATGCATGCAACAGGCTGGAACGGAATAGTGTGAACAGTACTATTGCATTCTATGTGTCCTGCGTTTTCTAAAATGGTCTGTTCAGAAAAGTGCCCCAAAATGGACCTTGTGTGGACAAGCCCTAAAATAGAAGACATTTCCCTTCAACAACACTAAAAATGTGAATATCTACCAGTAATTCAGTTTCCTGCAGAGTAACAGAAAAACACAGGTGGTTGTGAATAAACGTCTAATACTAAAGGCCATTTCACCTTCTTTAAATATACAAAACTGTGTTTACATTTGGTGGGTCCAAACCACCATCTTGTAGTAAACACACGAACATAGCACCTTCTAAAATGCTCACTTTGTGCATTGAGGAAACCAGTGTTTTCTTTCAGCTCACCATGCCTCCACAAACACTTGTTTATTAAATGGATCTGATAGAACTAGCCTCTGGGGACACCTATGGAAAGAAGAAGCAAATTTGCATTTGTTACATTGTTTTAAGTGCTTTTTAACCTTTGTTTCCCCTTTAACAGATTAACATTGAGAAATGCCGTTGTGTGGGTTTAGGAACCAGGTTCTCTAAATTAAGACAACATTTAAACAGGTTCTTTTGTTTTACTTTTGTTGTTGTCGTCAATGACAACCTTTCAAAATCTTTCAACACAAACAAATATAAAATGATTATGTCCTGAGCACTTGATTATCCTAGAAATCCATGGCCCATGTACTGGAACAAGCCACAACCGGGCCATTTACATCTATGAACATTTAATGGCCTGCTGAGCTAGAATAAGCACCAATAGATGTTTTCAAAATTTAACAAACTTACCTAAACTATATCTATTTCACTTTTTTTTTTTGCATTTAAGGCTGTGTACACACAGTTAGTATTTGGGTTGATGGCCGACGCAAAAAAAATTTAGGTTATCAGCTTGGAGTATTGCCGATAATTTCGTGTGAAAGACAAAAGTCGGTTTCAGAAACAAAAAAATCCCAGGGGCACATAATCGTCTGGTGAGATAAATTACCTTATTGAGATATTGCCCACTCTCAAACAAAGTCTCGGGTGTTCCTTTGCCCTCCTGACAAGATAGTGGGCAATAGAGTGGGCAATATCACATAAAGCAGTTTATTCCACCAGACGGTGGTGCGCCTGTGGCACTTTTGTGTTCGGAAGTATTATATCGCCATGGAAGTGGTACTTGGCTCCATGAGATAGCACCCCAAGGACTGACAAATAAAGGTGTGCGATTTCTTTTTTGAATATATTTCTATACAAAGTCGGTTAAGGTGCTAATTTTGCCTCAACCAATCAGATCTTATTTAACGTTTGAAAGCTAACATCTGATTGGTTGGGGCAAAAGTAGCACCATTTTTAACAATAAGATTTATTGAATAAACCTGTCAGTTTTTTGGTTTGTACCCTGTAGTGGACTGTTTTCGATATATTTTTCTGAAAACGGGTCCATTTAGAGACAGTGCAGCGGTGTTTTTTTTTTTTTTAATGGACGGGTCAATCCAATCTGTTAAATTGGCTGGACAAAAATTGTCTAGTGTGAACGAGGCCTCAAACATTCCTTCAATTTGGACATGAAATTAAATGTTTCCCAATAGTACAGTCTTCAAGGACCACACAATCGGTCATGTTAAAATGATGTCCGAGGTTCTTCAACTACTGATATTTCAACCCTAGGGCTGGAACTATTACAACACCAGAGGATCGGACTCCGTGCACCCAGCCTAAAGGGTTACAGATGCAACTGATTCTATATTAAACATTAACAGAATTGTAAACAGAAACCTCCAGTAAATTCTTGGCTTTCACACGCTTTAAAAATGGATTTTCCAACTGCCTGCCAGTCGCTACCAAGTACACTTATCTCTGGACTCTTCATTTTCTCCCAGATAAAGAGCCGCTGGAACCCTGTATTAAAAACCAATTTGCAGCCAACTGCCCACTCAACATAGCCCCAAAGCCATTCTCCAATAAATAATTCCTACACACCTGAAGTTGTGTCTCCTACTTAATTTTTTACCCAATTTTGATTAAAGATTGAGCAAATGGTTTTACCAATATTCCAAACCAAAATTCCATCTTCTGTACCTAAGCTGAAAAGGCCCCATACGCGCACCAATATTGATTGTATGATCACAGCATCAATTCATAGATATTGGTGTCTAATAGGGAAAATATTGTACAAAACTCCAGTTTACCTCCTGTATAAGATCAGGAATAAAACAGTGGTTATGAAGAAATTACTTGGCATCCAATGGCTTCACAACTCCATTAAGATGGACATAAGATTCCATTCCATGAAGGGTTGGTATCTACATGGTCTACAAAATATAATGGCAGACAGCAATAATAATTAACAACATTTAGAGTAGCAGACAGTGGGGTCATGTAAAAGCAACGAAACTGCGGAATCCCTTTGGCGAAGTGGCAGCGACTGCCACAATTAGGATGACAAGACTAAGTTGACCATACACATCCAATTTCCATCGCAATATGGCAACAAATCCCTTTGGTATCTGTCTGCACATTGCGAACGGAACCGCAGACATGGACGGACCGTTCACCATAGGTGGTAAGGGGATTGGCCAGCCATGCGCCATACACAGGCCGACGTGATCGGCTCTCCTTACTTTAAAGTCTTCCCGACTGACCATATGCTGACAACGGATGTTCATCTGCATTACGATTGTCGAATTCGGCCCCTACACATTAGCGTTATTAGGTTAATCCCATCGTGGGCCGACGGGATTTACCTTATATTGCTAATGTGTATGGCCACACTTACAGGATTGATAGCAAACCTATTACAGTGACTCTCAGCAATATCGCTATATACAGACCATTGGAAAACAAAAATCAATAAGTTTAAATTTGGTGATTTCCCACTGACGGAGACCACAAATTATATTTACTGTATTGAAAAAAAACTACTTAAAATAAGGTCCAATATGACTATGGTAGATACATTATGGGGCTTATTTAATAAGGTACACACAATTTAATTAGATTTTTTGGCCCAACCGAACAATTTTCGTGTATTGGGCGGTTGGGCCAAAAAGTGATTTGCCATGCCGGCAACCAATGGTTCGGTTGCCCAGATCGGATGAACGGGCAATCAGACATGTCAGAAAATCACTGCCAATCGCACAGAATCTATGGACCGCACCGAACCGACAGCGACATTTGGACGACCAACAGTGATTTGTCCTGGCGAAAAAAATCCCCACGTGTGTACCCAGAGATGCCAAAATTTTGCCTGCACTATTGTCCATACAACCAATCGGTGTTTCTAACTGTAGATAATCGAGAAGGTAACAACTGATTAGTTGCTGCAAATTAAAAAACAGGGCAAATTTATACAACTCTTATTAAAAAGCACAATTATCTCCTTTCAAGTCTACACTTGCACTCTGTCAGTTAGTATTGGATGTTTTATACACCTGACAGGCAGCAGTTAGATTAACTCCAGGGAGGATGGGGAGGATGTCCCTGTAAATACTGCAAAGGTATTTTAATGGTAAATAAACACAGACAGACAAGTCTTAATTGCCATACAGCCTTCAGTCTGAGTCTGAACTGTTCAAAGACTCTACATACCAGCATCTTGGCTGAATATTTAAAGGCAGACTGAATACCTATAGCATGTAGAATCTCATTGAAACCTGTTTTCTGCAAAAATAAAAATGAACAGAGAAAGGGAAGAAATTGGTGGATGCATTCTAGATTTAATCAGAACTGAATGGTGTAGCAAAAATTTCTCCCATATTTCACCCCCCATTTTTCAAAATATTGAGGCGACCGGTCGATCAGGAAAATTTGCCTGGTGCACCTGAAAAGCATTACACATCGATATGATGGGCAGAGTGCCAAATGAAAGGTTTTTGCGAACAACAATAACAAAAATATCCATGTCATTCTGCACCCATTTGGCTTGTATTACAATGGATAAACTACCAAACAATTAAAGGGGAATTACTGACCTTTAGATACCCCCATCCCATTAAAAGTACCCAGGGTAAAAAAAAAAACACTAAGTCCTCATTCCTTGATTTACCCTATATCCACAGCAATACTTACTGAAGTTCGGGTTCAAATCCAGTCCAGCTCCACCCCTCTATATGTCTGGGGCCTTTTTGTACATTTGCATATGTTTGTCTAAACAATCTTCTATTTTGTTTGCCTAAGTAGACCAGAACGTGGCACGCACCATGTGGCCAGTCAGAATGAAATACATGCCATGCAAATCACAAACAGGTGCTATCCGGAAAGAATAGAACAATCACATAGAGATGGAACCTAACCCAATGGGAGGCTGCACTCGCCTGAAACGCTGGGTCTTATTGAATAACAAATGGGATTAATCTGCATGCACACCATCCATAGGTGTTGTTTCTGTTTATGACAATCTGTAAACTAGGCAGTCAGTCCAAAACACCATAGACAGTACATAAATTATATCAAATGAAAGAGTATAGTCATGCTTGTACAAAATACAAAATTCAAGCATATGACAATGGAAATAATTGCAACATTCTTGTGTGCAATTATCTCCATATGCTATTGATAGCTAAATAGTTTACACCATAAAACTATTAGTCAGAGTAACCTGTTAATCAATGTAGAGTATAAGAGGAAGGATGATACAACCAGTGGCACGGCACACTGCGTTGCAAACACAATCGTACACGATTGCGCATGCGATTTCTCCTTTTGAAATGCGAAATTGCACGCGATTGCGATTAAAATGGTGATCGCATGCGTTTGCGTATCGGAAACAATAGCAAGTGTTGCCGCGATTGCAAGTTAGAAAAAAATGCTATGTTAGATTGCAATGTTAGAAAAAAATGTGGCCTAGCCCTAAAATGTGTTATCTGAACAGAAAGATCAATGATTGAAATACCCACTGCAAGTTTAGAATTTCTTCTCTTGCCCAAAGTCCTACCTCTAGCAGACAAACTGATGCCCGTTTTAATCCAAATGAATGCTCTGTACTGTGATTGGCCAGTCTTAGTGATGTTACCTCATCCTGACTATTCACTACAGATAATGATCAAATAGTTTAAGAAAAACTACTGTATCCAAATACACTAAATATGACTAGCTCCCCCAGCAGACCAAGAAATATGTTACATAAGTAAATGTGGAAATCCCCAATATAATGGGAACTGATAATCTGCAGTTTAATGTTAACAATCTTCTTTTTCTCATGGGTCCTTCATTGCTGCAAAGGACCTCCAGCTCAGACTTTGTTTTATTTTTGTACCAACTCAATAAACTTGAATGTGGATAACATCACCAGCCATGGAGGAAAAGAAAAAAAAATGTTTAGACAGATCAGGTTCAGCCTTTTTAAATTAGGAACCTAAGGGGTTTAATGGATCTCATAGTTTATTGCTTATTTAAAGAACCATGCAGTAGAAAGGGCAGTGATTAATTTCTTGGTCCCCTACCATATCTTAACTATGTGGAAGGTGTTGAGGGGAGAGGTTATCCAAACCCACTGTTAGCACCTATTTAGAAAACACCCAGGAAAACTGACCTGAGAATGGACCTAGTGGAACATTAATCACACATAACTGAATGCCAAGCCCCATTACACCCACATCCCAGGATCTTTAATGCTACATCACCTAAAGTTCTAAACACTACATTGTTACGTGTGGCAATTGTTGCTCTGGTTAACATTTGGAAATATTCTAGTCAAATCTCTTAGCTGGATTAAATAAACATGAAACAATCATACATCTGCAAACGCACACAGTGCAGTTCTTAAAAATTAAATGTCCTAGTCTGCCCAACTGTCATTGAATTACAGCAACCAGCATCCTCAAAAAGTTTGGCCACTAAATCTCTTCGAAATTACAGCTACAACCTTTGCAGTCACAGTAACAGAGCCAATTTGCTCTTAAGCATGATATCGTTCAATTTCAGAATTCCCCCAAATCAACCATAAAGTCATATCGACTTCGATTACATGACCAAATACATCCTTTTTAACAAAAATTCCCAACGTTCCTTAACAAAGCTGAACATAGACATTTAAAGGATAAATCAAGCATAAAATAAAAAATATTTTTAAGCCACACAAATGCTTACAAGGAATGTTCCAAGTGTTGTTAATCACACAAAGGGGTCCTAAAACTCCATATGCTGTAATACATACATACTCTATGAAGTGCATGTCGCCTTTAAAACAAATAAAAGTCGCTTTTTACCTGAACCCAATTTAGATATGTTTAGCATATATTAGATTAATTACAAACAAGATATTTAATAAAAATTATGTCCTATTCTGGTTGAGTAAGCTGGCTCCTCCTTCCATGCAGTCAATCAAGGCTATGGATGCTGACTTCACAACCAATGATTGAATATTCTTTCCACTGCTGTCTGCTCTGCACATGCTTACGTTCCTAAAAGCTCATTGAGCAGAGGGAGGAGACAGCAACCTCTACCAGCAAGGGAGAGAACATCTGGTTAAGGTACATTAGCGCTACCAATTCCGCTATTGTCAACAGCAAAAAAAGTATGCAAAACTATTTTAAATTCATTTTGAAACATTGATAGCACAGTGGAACTTTATTAAAATTTTCTAATACTGTTGCACACACTGAAAAAGGTTTCGTAGTAGCATGGGATATTTATAGGGCTATGCACAGGAGAGCAGTTATGTCTTTTTCGGTCTTAAAATCAGGTTAACCCATGTACCAAGGGTAACATGACTTTAAGACATACCTAACAGCGGTATGCAAAAAACTGTGACCACGCAATGGATCTTTAAGACAAAATAAAGATTCGGAACGGGAAAACCCCATTCGCTTTACAGAGAGCCGTTATCGGCTCAGCATTGCCTAGAGGAGGCAATAGAAAGTGATACTGGCTCCCAGTGCATAACTCAATTAGTGAGGATTTGAATGCAAGAGATGCACCAAACTTTTAAGATGTGAATATAAGGAGAAGTTGTCAATGCCAGCAAATATCATGGAATGCAATGAGAGTTTTGTACACCTACTGCATATGCTTGTAGGCAATGCAGAGTGTTGGAACCCCACTATACACTGCCCTAAATATACAATGTCATTCTTTATACTACATAGACCACATGAAAAGCTTTCTGCAAAGTAATCCCTGCTGTTACTGCCCCCTCCTAGCTCAGTGAGCTCAGGCATGCTCAGTAAGATTCCCACAAGGAGAGAGGGTTTCTACCAATCAGCTGTGGGTATACAATAGGGATATGATAGTATCCAGATACATTTACTGTATTCCAATTGTTGTCTCCCAGACAGACCACACTGGGTACTGTTCCCCCACACAAGTGAACACTGGGAGTTGTAGTCCAACAGAAGCTGCCAAAGGACCTGCTCATATGGAACTGCCTCCAACCCACCTGTTGAAATACATTTCCCAGCATCCCCTCCAGAGATAACAGAGCACTAAACATCTTCCCTCTGGATCACAATCCAAAAGACTACAATTCCCATCATCCCTCGGGGCTATCGCCCCCTGGGACTTGTAGTTCCAGTTTGCACACTCACAGTCCAAGTGCTTTCTTTAGGCCCCATGACCTCGTGAGTCGTCTTTTACATAGTCTTGGAGACGGCCGACCGGTGACGCTGTGCTGGGCCGCGGTGATGCGGTCGGTAATGCTCTGACCGGACATGTCGGAGGAGCAGCTGCAAGGAAAAAATGGCGGAGCGGCTCCACCTCAGAAGCCGTGTGGGAACCGGCAGTGTCAGTGACGGGAAAGGGGCCGGACCTCCTCGGGAGGTTTGGTGTGGGCGTGGCTTGTTGAGAAGGGGCGTGATTGTGTGTTGTGTGGGCTCGTCTTCTTTAAGAGGGGTTGCGTGGGGGTGGAGGCGTGGCTATGCCTTGTGTTCGCTGTTTGCAGGCGTGGTTTAGGGAAAGGGGCGTGTCTGTAGTTCTGCTTTCAATGTATGTTTTATTTTATAATTAATAATAATCAGCTGGGAACGCCCATCACTCTTATGGACTGAACTAGTTAACAGGAAGAAGAACACTGAATAAATTAATAAATTATGTATTGAGGGGGAACTGGAACTTGGTCCGTGTCATTTTCTAGCTGTTCCAATATTGCAGATAGTCCCAGTTTCCCCACTAAGTGTCACTCTATACAGTGCAGATCTGTATCATTTCCAGTTACCGTTACTTCGGTCATTTCTGGAAATCATTCCCATACAACCTGACTTTCCCCATTGAAACAAACCTTCCCTAAAATATGTCTATTATATGTATATTCTCACCCATCAAATATATGTTATAATGAAACAGAATAATGGAGAGAAACAGTTGGTTATAATTTCTAATCCACAATAAATCAAGTAGTGAATAGAGTACTGCAGGGTGAGTTCTAGGGCGATTAACTGTTACGTGACTTGTAATATTCTTATAATACATAAAAGGCACAATTATAATGGGAGCAGCAGTGGAATATTTAATTATAATAATCACTCATCTGTGTCACTGAGTGATTATTATAAGAAAAGAAAAAACAGGGATCCTGCACACTCACAACTTCAGTCGTAAAGACTAATATGCTGGGTGCCGCAGTGAGCTGGCAGGCACATCACAGTAAGGCAAAGAAACTGCGCACACCAGACTTGATGCAACTGGTGTTTATTCATCTGTACAAACACCATGTAATGTTTCGGTGCTCAAGCACCTTCATCAAACACATAAAATATTATATATTACATATATTTTATTATAAGAAACTGATCCACTGCAGCTCCCATACCTTTCTGGCCCAACCGTTCCAACCCCACAATGGTTTTAAAAAAGGTAAAATGACATTTACCAGAGAATTAGGGCAAGGCCACACTACCGCGCTCCAACCGCGATCTGATTGCGCATTAAATGTGAACGCTGGTGTTGGCCTAGGAGTTTGGAAAAGAAAGTAAATCACAGTCAGTTTTTTCCACTTATTAACTATTGTTATATGACAGTATTACAGTGTTAAAAAATCCTTACAGTACATCCCTGTCCTTATGGTTCTCCTCGCAGTGGTTGTCCTAAGTAGAAAAGTTAAGAGAAAGCTAGGTACACACAAGGTACACACAGTACAGATTTCTGAAAGATGACAGACAGGATCTGCAAGATCCTGTCTGCCATCTTTCAAAGATCTGCATACACACAGTCCCGAGCGTTCTCCCTATAGGGAGAACGCTCGGGACTGTGTGTTTCCATCGGCCGCGCTAGACTCCCTATAGGAGTCTAGCGCGGCCGATGGAAATTTTCGGCCTTCCCGAACGAGCGTACGGCCGACCCAATCGTTCGCGGCCGCGGCGTCGTTCGGGAAACGAACGTACACACAGTAACGATAAAGCCCGATACCGTGGATCCGACGGTATCGGGGCTTTATCGTTACTGTGTGTACCCAGCTTAAGAGCTGTGTGGTGTCATCCGGTCCCTGTTACTTTCTGGAGGAATCTGTCTGGCAATGGAGCCCTCCCCCACACCTCCCGCCTCCCAATCTCTTCATGGCTGCCTTAACACCTCCCATAAAAAGATTTTTCTGTAGTGTAGGGCACCACAGCCCATCCCCAACTACTCCCCAAGAAATCTTGTCTACTAAAATAAACTGTTAGTCCTTTAAAAGTATCACAGTACTCAACTTTATACACATATATTGGACTACAGCAAAACAATATTATTTTTACCATATTTAGGGTGGACATACTCTTTAAGACTGGAAACAAAGACATTTACAGGGTTATTCAATAAAAGTTCTTAGTTATCATTTAAAAGTGCTAATTTTGCCCCACCAATCAGTGTTAGCTTTCAAATGTTAAATAAGATCTGATTAGTTGGGGCTAAATTGGGCACCATTTTAACGATAAGACCTTTTATTGAATCTCCCTGATAGTTTTTAAGTCCGGAAGGGGTTTTTTACTGTGAGAACAGTGGAAATATTGGACGTTGTGATGGCAGGTTCATTGTATAGTTTAAAAAGAAAGCTGGATGATTTATAAAATTAAAGAAGTTGCACCTATAATGTCTTTAATAAAATAACAGGCCAGTGTGGCTTTAGATTAGGAGCTTGCATAATTTATCTTGACTATAGATTTACCTCCAAAAAACATTGTACCTTGATGCCATTTTCCTTGTAAGCCATCCATACCCTCACATGAAATGGACAACAAATCTATTTTAATTTTTTAGAAATACTCCACCATGCAAAGTATTTATATTCTAGTGGGTTCTCTTGACCAATGCCTTTAATGCCTCAGCCTGTTGATTAGTCCTTTTAATTTCTGCAGAACTATAAAAAGAAACAATCCCCAGCTTGAGATAACATTGGTATTTAGGTCTAACAGCAAAAGGCCTGAGTTTATATTTAGGTCCTTAACCCTGGTAATATGTAACAGGCAGGAAATACCAGAAATGAATATTGCAAGTACAGAAACACTGGAGGACGTAATCCAACATTTATCCGGTATAAATACCAGACTGTGTTCTGCAGTGACTGTGATAGTGATAGACAAGGACAACTAGAGTCCTAGGTAGGAAGAAAGTGGTATTCCTGTTTGACAATCACACCTACAGTGATACTATGAATATACAATATGTTTAGAGTATATGCACACCCTAAGAAGGACAGAAGGACAGGTGGCAGAGTGCCATCTTGCCATCTAGGATGGTTAAGGGGGGTTTCAACACCTTAGGACCTCTTGGGCCAAAGCTGGTCCACTACACTGCTAATTGGGCAGGGTAGCCACATCTCAAGAGTCCCGTGAAAATGGGCTCCATTACTACAGATCAGATAAGGGTGACAAAACTTATTGACCGAAACAAAGATAGTTAGAATGTTTAGTCTTTGTTTTTCTGGTTTTCTTCTTGGGTTCTCAGGTTTAATTCCACAAACCGGAATAGAAGCCTATAGGGATGGGTATTATTATTATTATTGTGGAACTATGTATGACTCACTTCTTCAGGAAATGTTCAATATGAATGGAAACTTATTGTTATTCCAGAATTAAACTGTTCATTTTAATACTCAGCCTATGTGCCAAATCTTTGGAAGAGGGAAAGAGATTGTTGTGAGATGATTGCCAGATTGGCAGATTGGCTGTTACTAACCACGTGAAGCAAAGAAGGGTGGTTGGATTGTGTCGGACTTTGATGTTCCTTAACAACAGGGGCAAGTGCAGGATTTTTAAGGGAGGGATGCCTGAAAGGTTTATCATGGGCAGCTCATCACACCACCATTTCAACCACACCTTTTTAAAGGCCACTCCAATAATAAAGTATTTTATATATTTCCCTTCCCCTAGATTTTTGCTCTGGTAATTATTTACCTTTATTATAAAATATAAGGATATTAGAAGTCACCAGGAGTCCCATGACCATAAAACAGTAGGGCAGTACAACCGTAACCTTGTTCTATCCTTTGTTACGGGTGTAAACCTATTATAGTAAAATAGTCCTTGTTCCTTCTGGAGTTCAGTTCATGGTTAACTTGGTACCATGACAATAAGCATAAGCATGAAATTCCCATTTGTGTTACTATGCGGCCTCTGTCCTTGTCTAGTGATCACTTTCACACCTCTCCCCAAACAATTAAAACTTGCCTCTCATGTTGTTATTTTGGCTCCTGTTGATTTAATCCCCTTTCACACTGACATTTTGTATTTTCTGATGAACTCAAGGTGCCAGAACTGCCAATAATTATAAACCAGTAGAAAGGGGGATTCGGGCACCTGTAATTCCTTAGGAAAAATTCCCATGCACATCAACTGCAGGGGTGCAGACGCTTCCAACCT
Organism: Hymenochirus boettgeri; assembly: GCA_019447015.1. NCBI lineage: Eukaryota > Metazoa > Chordata > Amphibia > Anura > Pipidae > Hymenochirus > Hymenochirus boettgeri. Next base: position 17,823 of record JAACNH010003602.1, read on the forward strand.
CTACCCCATGGGGTAATGGTATCCAGTTTAGAAACAATATATGGAAGGTCGCACACCAAAAGCGTATAATGTGAAATCTTTTATTGAACCACTAGCAGAGTACCCGGCGTTGCTCGGTTTTTCTAAAGATCTAACCCGACTTGCATTGAAAATTCAACAGACCTGGACCTGCAGCTTTCTAACCAAAACTGACCATTCACCCATTCAAACTCACTGGGGTTAGCTGAGCCACAAATCTGTTAACTTCGGGGGGGTCAACACAGTGGAGGTCAATATCACGCCAACTTCCCTTTGATGCATATCACATCAACTACCTCTTTAACATGTATCACACCAACTTTCTTTAACACGTATCACACCAACTTCTCTTTAACGCATATTGCACCAACTTCCCTTTAGCACATGTTACATCACTTCCCTTTAGCTGTATCGCATCAAATTCCCCTTTAGCGAGCTTCACATTAACTTCCCCTTTAGCGAGCTACATCAACTCCCCTTTAGCGAGTGTCACATCAACTTCCCCTTTAGCGAGCGTCACATCAACTTCCCCTTTAGCAATAGTCACATCAACTTCCCTTTAGCGAGCTTCACATCAACTTCCCCTTTGGCGAGTGTCACATCAAATTCCCCTTTAGCGAGCGTCACATCAACTTCCCCTTTAGCACATGTCACATAACTTCCCCTTTAGCGAGCTTCACATCAACTTCCCCTTTGGCGAGTGTCACATCAACTTCCCTTTAGCGAGCGTCACATCAACTTCCCCTTTAGCACATGTCACATCAACTTCCCCTTTAGCGAGCTTCACATCAACTTCCCCTTTGGCGAGTGTACTACAACTTCCCCTTTAGCGAGCGTCACATTACTCCTTTAGCACATGTCACATCAACTTCCCCTTTAGCGAGCTTCACATCAAATTCCCCTTTGGCATGTATCGCATCAACTTCCCCTTTAGCTGTATCGCATCAACTCCCCCTTTGGCATGTATCGCATCCACTTCCCCTTAGTGCGATTGCATCAACTCCTATAGCGCTTATCGCATCAACTTCCCCTATAGCGCTTATTGCATCAACTTTCCCTTTAAAGCGTGTTGCATCAACTCCCCATATAGTGCGTATGCCTTAACTTCCCCTTTAAAGCATATCTTGGGTTGGTCAGTTTACCTCTCAATCTTGACTCTGGGCAAACCAAAATGAGAGGAGATGACCGAGTGTGTGGTCACATTACATTGTTACATCACATGGTCTGCTGCTCTTGTGATGACAGCTCTATTATTCTATCACAGCAACAACAGAACAAAATCAAGTAAAGCATTGTACTGACCTGAACAATCTGTGACTTTGGAATTAACTTGATTCGCTCGATTCACCAACAGATGGCAGCACACGGGTTAAAGGACAACTATTACACCTCACCCTCGCTCCTCTTACTCATAGCTGCATAGTCAGCGGTGAGGACCTAAAATGCTAAGTCCTCACCCTGGGTACTTTCCCTAACTCCTGCACTACTTACCGCAAATCTGCTTCGCCGATCGCTCCATTCCTCCGCTCTTCCTGCTTCAATGACAGATCGCGAGGCAGCCAATAGGAAGATACGCTCTGCAAGGGGCGTGTCTTCCAATTGGCTGCCTCGCGACTGTCACTGACCGTAGGAGAGAGGTGGAACAGTGTGGATCGCCGAAGCAGATTTGCGGTAATAGTGCGGGTTAGGAAAGAACCCAGGGTGAGGACTTAGCGATTTTGGTCCTCACACTGGGTACTATGCGTGCAGTGGATCGGGGAAAAGGTGAGTATAATTGTCCTTTATTAACGTCAAAATGTGGGAAAAGGGGTGGAGGCATTTTGTTGTAAAGTAGCCTAGTGTTCCCCTCCAGGCCATACATGAAGCAGTGAGATGATGTCCCAGCCTTTTGGAAGTTATCTGGAACATACAAACACACATAGACACATACATTGGTTTTATATACATAGATTACACACACAAAATAAACTGCAAGGAAAGGTATCATTTGTATGTAAATAAAAGGTTCCAGTCCATGTCTGGTTAGGGATTTTCCAATCATTTAGGCTGTTAGTTTGTATAACTCATTATATTTGTAACTTGTCTACATTAGGAAATGTAAGAGGAAAGCTATAAGGCTGGTTTACTGGAGTACTGATGTCTATGTACACTGCTACACTGAAAACCAAATATGTGTGCAATGCACCAGCGTCTGTAGGAAACTAGATCCATATCTAGCTTGTCCTAATACCAAAAACACTGAACTGTCATCATGGTTAATATCAAACCAGAATGAAGCGTTGTTGGGATTTTTTGGACATGGGCCCAACCAATTAGACATGTTTATATGCATGGTCATTCCTTGTTTTTATTATCTTGTAATCTCCTTCTTCAATCAGCAAATACATCACAGGTTAACGCAGGAATAGAGCTGTTTAGAGAGAGGGGGCTTAGGTTAAAAAAATTAGAGCTTAAGGTTAATGGGCAATTGCATAGGAATGGAGACTTCTGGGTAATTTCCATGTTTCCAGGGTCGCCTTTAGGAAATGCTACACCTTCTGGAGGAAGAGGTTTTTAAAGCCTTCCATGAGCTAAATGCAAAACCAGAGAGCCAGCCACAAACCGGTTTCGGTGTTATTGAGCATCTCAGTGTAGCATAGGCCTCTGGTTTTGCAATGTGAAGTGCCTATGGACAGAGTCACTGAGAAATTAAATAAGATAGGGAGAGTATAAGGCATTATGCTCCCATTTAAGGTGACAATAGAATAGTAGTTCTGAAGGCTACTGATATATAATTGCAAAGTGAATGGGCCAGACAGGACCACGTGATGGTATGTTTGCTACGAAGTAGATCCTCCAGAATTTATTAAATATGGCATGATCAGTCTGCAGGTAAGTGCTAATGTATGGGCAAAGTCAGGCAGAATCTGCTAAAACAAATAATTCTTATAGAATGTTCTACCTGAACATACAGTGTTGGCTGAACCTCTGAACACATTTAAAAGAAGGGTTGGATGTTTCCTTGGACAAGCAGACTATCCAAGGTTATACCTGGTGACTGGATCTTGTTGGACATGAGTGTTTGGTTGTATCCTTGTCTAGTTGCTGTACTATTGTGTGTCATTTGAGTGGAGGAGACTGAGCTTCCATTTTGTTTTGTTATGTGGTGGTGTTGAATTTTCAGGACTGATGTCATTTTTCAACTTTAAAATTGCTGTGTATCTGTGTATTATTATTATTATTATTATTATTATAATAAGATTTTAGGTTATTGACTTTTTGGGTTTTTTTTTTTTAAAAATGTGCTATAATTCAAAACATGATTTTACTTTAATATTAAAGGTTTTTTTTAAATTGCCCATGACTGGAAGTAGAATTTTTCCTATCACTGTACCACGTTTTGTTCTATTTCAAATCAAATCTGAAACATCATACATTTCAGTTGTCAATCAACAGGGTTATTCATAAAAGATCTTATTGTTAAAAATGGTGCTAATTATGCCCAACCAATCCGAGTTAGCTTTCAAATGTTAAATAAGATTGATTGGCTGGGGCAAAATTAGCACCCATTTTAAACATTAAGAACTTTATTGAATCTCCCTGCAAGTGCTTTATACCATAAACTGCTGTGTGCAGTTTTGCTGTAACTGGAATTGTGAGAGTTGACGAGCATAGTGGGAAGATTCCTCCCCAGAGCTGGCTCATAGTGATTACTGAGCATGCTTGCCCTCAAGATGACAGTCAGGTCAGGTAAAAAGAGGAGTTGGTTTAAATAGTGAGGGGGGATATTAAACCTCAGAAGAATTGGGTTGAAGGCATGCAGCAACGCACAAGTGTACTACATACAGTTATTGAATTACAAATTAAGACAGACATACAATGGCTTCAGTATGTATACCCTTTCAGGTGACTTCATATCTTTATTACATTGTACACTATCTCTTTTGTGATTTTTTTAAAAATTTTGCTTACCGTATTTTTTAAATGGTTTATTACAGTATATGAAAGGTTTCTTTTTTTTTACAATTCATTCAAATGGTTCAAAGAATATTAAAGGGCTAGTCCCCCCCGAAATGAACTTTGGGGAGTAAGCCCCCCCCCTCCCACCCCCAAATTCTTTAAAATTATCCCACATTCTAATTAAACATCCTCTTCCGCGGCGATCCGATCCATCCTCCTGCTTGCAAGCAGGGGCTATACCTGTGCATGCCTCAGACCTTGATAAGGACAAGGGTCAGCATGAAACAGATGCCTCAAAGGAGCTTGGATTCTTCAGTATCCTGGACTATAAAAAAAGGCATATCTAGAGAACCATAAGGAACAGAGATGTAAGGTAAGGTACTACGGTGGGGACAGTATGGGGTTAAATTATAGTTTAAGGGGTGGAATGCCCTTTAACTTTTATTCAGTAAATTAATATAATGGGACCCCAAACAAACTAAACAACTTAAAGGGATGTCTACTCTATTTAATAATTTTTGGTATATAGTAGGACTCCCTCCCCAGCCCCAACCCCTCGGGAGAATTTTGCCATGCCCAGTGCAGCCCAAAATGGGTGGGAGAGGGAGGATAGAGGGAGGGGGGGCTGCACCGCGCATGGCAAAATTTCTCCGGAGTAGAGACAGGAGGCAGAGTCTATATGGAATCGGCCAGGCTCCTGGTGGTCAGTTTTGGGATTTGGAAGGGCATTGCTGGAGAACCATTTAAGCTGGGATGTGAGGTAAGGGTTATTACACTACATGATGGGGCCAGTAGTGGGGGAGATTATAGTTTTGCGGGTGGACATGTCCTTTAATAATGTATTACAAAAAGCCTTTATTGTAAAAAGAAGGATGTTGAGAGTCTCATCATTAACAAATTATATTGTCTGGCCCTTTCAAAACAAGGCATGTGGTCATGGATCTGGGAGACAAGGACCCCAAAAACAGGACAGTCCAGCAATAAAGTAGCAAGTTGCCTTTTACAGTTTCCAGTGGTTTGAGCAAAAGCTTTTTTCAGTTTTTCATCATTTGTAGAGCCATTGAGATTTGTCTTTTAATCACGTCTCTTATCTTATATTTTAGTATAGTATAGTATTTGAGGTTGAATAAAGACATACGTCCATCCAGTCCAACCATCTAGCAATATCCTCATCTCCTGCCTAACTGCTGATCCAGAGAAGGCAAAAAAAAAACACCAAATTTATGAAGGGAAATAAATTCTCCTGACTCCAAGTGGCAATCGGAAATTTCCCTGGATCAACTTGTTATAAGTTCTATAAGCAAAACATGGATGTGCTATGGGATCTCCAGTTTCAGCCATTGTGGCCAACCTTTACATGGAGGAGGTAGAAAAACAGGCGCTTAATACCTTTAAGGGATAGCAACCAGCCACTGGTCAGATATGTTGATGACACTGGGTTAAAATCCACCAGAAGGAAGTACAAGCTTTCACAGAACACATTAATGCGGTGGACCAAAACATTAAATTCACAAGGGAAGAGGTACAAAACAACAAACTGGCTTTCTTGGACTGCTTGGTAGAAGTTAAGGAGAATGGTAAACTGGAAGTAGAGGTTTACAGAAAACCAACACACACAGATCAGTATTGATGTTTGAGTCCCACCACCATTTAGCACCAAGCTGGGTGTCATCAGAACCCTGCAACACAGAGCTGAGAACATCCCCACTAGCACAGAGGCGAAGGCTAAAGAAATGAAACACTCAGAGGAGCCCTAAAAACTTGTGGATATCCAGACTGGGCCCTTGTCAAAAGAAGTAGAAGGAAAGAAAAGAACACAAATACCAACAGTGAAGGGGAAAAGCACAGACAGGAGGAAGAACATGGTCATCCCATATGTAGCAGGGCTCTCCGAGAAATTAATAAGAATTTTCAAAAAACATCGTATCCCTGTCTGTTTAAACCGAACAACACACTGAGGCAGCAATTGGTACAACCGAAAGACCAATACCAAAACACAAGAAAAGCGATATCATATATGCAGTGCAGTGCAGTGAAGAATGCTCTGATTTGTATGTGGGGGAGACCAAACAGCAACTGCACAACGTATGGGCCAGCACAGAAGAGCCAATTCTCGGGTCAGGACTCAGCCGTGTACCTGCATTTAAGGATAAAGGACATACCTTTGAAGATTGTAATGTTAACATATTGGCGAAGGAACGTGACTGGTTCAAGAGAGGTGTTAAGGAGGCCATTATGTGAAAATAAAGAAAACAAGCCTAAATAGAGGTGGGGGGGGTTCGGCACAACTGTCTGCCATGTACAATGCTGTTTTAAGAACTTACTCTGGGCGTTCCTATAACACCCTCTTAGCCACTATCCAATCACAACCCTTAACACCTGGCTGTGATATGTAATGGGATTTTCCAGGGTACATAATTGCCACAGATTCTTGTACAATCATCTGAATTGAGAAAGCCAGTCGGATGACTAGCGAAACGTTTTCAAGAACTACATTTCAAGTCCAGTTGATCTAATTGAATACAACAGTTATATCTACTTTATGTATCAATCCAGAACTTGTATACATCCCTGTTTGTAGAAACTCATCCAGCTTTTTTTTAAACTGACCAATGAACCTGCCATAACAACGTCCATTGGAAGACCATTCCATAGCTTTACGTGTCTCACAGTGGAAAACCCTTAAAGTCTAACCCTTTTCTTCACAGTCTAGGACAATTATACTCCCCTTCCTCCGCTCCTTTCTTTTGGTCAGTACTTTTTACCCAGGGTGAGGACCTGAACGCATGTCCTCACCCTGGGTTCGTGTAACTTGCAGCACAACCATACCGAAACGCTGTTCTGGTAGGCTCCGCCCCCTCCTCCCCGTTAGCGACGAGGCCAATAGGAAGGCACGCTTGCAAGACGGTGTGGCTTCTATTTGCCTGTCACGCAAGGATAGAGATGTCAGAGTGTCCTTGACATACTCTATTGTGTGAACAATGCCCCAGATAGCTTATTGTAGGCCCATTAATGTATTTATACACAGTAATCAATCCCCACGCAAGCGCATTTCTCCAGCGTACATAATTGTAACTTTTCCAGTCTCTCTTCATATTCAAGCTCCCCCAATCCCTTATTAATTTAGTTGCCTTCTCTGAACCCTTTCCATTTCAAAGATGTCTTTTTGTACACAGGATTCCAAAATTGCACTGCATATTCCAAATTTAGCCTACCAATGCATTGTAAAGAGGGAGAATAACATTTTCTCCCTTGAATCCATACCTCTCTTTATACAAGACAATACCATGCTGGCTCTGGCTGTTGCGCCTGGCACTGCTTGCTTCCTTTAAGTTTGTTATCCAGCAAAACTCCAAGATCCCTTTCCAACAGGGATTCCATTAACACAGAGCTATTTATAGTAAAGCAGCACAAGGATTTTTAAGTCCAAAATCACCTTACATTTATCAACATTGAATCTCATCTGCCACTTAGCAGCCCAATGTGACAACTATCTAGGTCCCCCTGCAACGATTGCACATCCTCTGAAGGTTTAATGGTTTTATATTGTGGTATTCAGCGGGTTGACCAGGATGAATGAGAATCTTCACAGATATACCATGACCTGGAGAATGAGAACCATCACAGTATACCATGACCTGGATGAATGAGAACCATCACAGATATACCATGACCTGGATGAATGAGAACCTTCACAGATATACCATAACCTGGGTGAATGAAACCATCACAGATATACCATGACCTGGATGAATGAGAACCATCACAGATATACCATGACCTGGATGAATGGAACCATCACAGATATACATGACCTGGATGAATGAGAAACATCACAGATATACCATGACCTGGAGAATGAGAACCATACAGATATACCATGACCTGGATGAATGAGAACCATCACAGATATACCATGACCTGGATGAATGAGTACACAGATATCCTGACTGGATGAATGAGAAATCATCATAAACATACCACCTGGATGAATGAGAATCATCAAGACATACCATGACCTGGATGAATTAGAACCATCACAAATATACCATGATTGATGAATGAGAACCATCACAGACATACAATTACCTGGATGAATGAGAACCTTCACAGATTACCATGACCTGGATGAATGAGAAAACATCACAGATATACCAGACTGGATGAATGAGTACCATCACAGACATTACTAGACCTGGATGAATGGAACCATCACAGATATACCATGGCATGGAGGAATGAGTACCATCACAGACATACCATGACCTGGATGAATGAGAACCATCACAATATACCATGACCTGGATGAATTATACAGATATACTATGACCTGGATGAAGAGAACATCACAGATATACCATGACCTGAATGAATGAGAACCATAACAGATATACCATGACCTGGATGAATGAGAACCTTCACAGATTATCCATGACCTGGAAGAATGAGAACCTTCATAGATATACCATGACCTGGGTGGATGAGAACCATCCCAGTAAAACATGACCTGTGTGAATGAGAACCACACAGATATACCATGACCTGGATGAATGAGAACCATCACAGATATACCATGACTGGATGAATGAGAACCATCACAGATATACATGACCTGGATGAATGAGAACCTTCACAGATATACCATGATCTGGATGAATAAGAACCACACAGATATACCATGACCTGGATGAATGAGAACCATCACAGATATACCATGACATGGATGAATGAGAACCATCACCAATATACCATGACCTGGGGAATGAGAAACCATCACAGATTTACCATGACTGGATGAATGAGAACCTTCACAGATACCATGAACTGGATGATGAATAAGAACCATCACAGATATACCATGACATGGATGAATGAGAAGCATCAAAGATATACCATGACCTGGATGAATGAGAACTATCACAGATATACATGACCTGGTTGAATGAGAACCATCACAGATATACCATGACCTGGATGAATGAGAACCATCACAGATATACCATGACTGGATGAATGTGAACCTTCACAGATATAACCATGACATGGATGATGAGAACCATCACAGATATACCATGACCTGGTTGAATGAGAACCATCACAGATATACCATACCTGGAGGAATGAGAACCCTCACAGATATACCATGACCTGGATGAATGAGAACTTCACACATATACCATGACCTGGATGAATGAGAACCATCACAGAATACTGTACCATGACCTGGATGAATGAGAACCATCACAGATATACCATGACCTGGATGAATGAGAACCATCACAGATATACTGTACCATGACCTGGATGAATGAGAACCATCACAGTATACTGTACCATGACCTGGATGAATGAGAACCATCACAGATATACTGTACCATGACCTGGATGAATGAGAACCATCACAGATATACCATGACTGGATGAAGAGAACCATCACAGATATACTGTACCATGACCTGGATGAATGAGAACCATCACAGATTACCTGACCTGATGAAGAGAACTATCAAGATATACCATGACCTGGTTGAATAGAAACCATCACAGATATTACCATGACCTGGATGAATGAGAACCATCACAGATATACCATGACCTGGATGAATGTGAACCTTCACAGCTATACCATGACATGGATGAATGAGAACAATCACAGATATACCATGACCTGGTGAATGAGAACCATCACAGATATACCTGACCTGGAGGAATGGAAACCATCACAGATATACCATGACCTGGATGAATGAGAAAACTTCACACATTACCATGACCTGGATGAATGAGAACCATCACCGATATACTGTACCATGACCTGGATGAATGAGAACCATCACGATATACCATGACCTGGATGAATGAGAACCATCACAGATATACTGTACCAGACCGTTCTCATTCATCCAGGTCATGGTATATCTGTGATGGTTCTCATTCAACCAGGTCATGGTATATCTGTGATAGTTCTCATTCATCCAGGTCATGGTATATCTGTGATGCTTCTCATTCATCCATGTCATGGTATATCTGTGATGGTTCTTATTCATCCAGGTCATGGTATATCTGTGAAGGTTCTCATTCATCCAGGTCATGGTATATCTGTGATGGTTCTCATTCATCCAGGTCATGGTATATTGGTGATGGTTCTCATTCATCCATGTCATGGTATATCTGTGATGGTTCTCATTCATCCAGGTCATGGTATATCTGTGATGGTTCTTATTCATCCAGATCATGGTATATCTGTGAAGGTTCTCATTCATCCAGGTCATGGTATAT
>JAACNH010003603.1:0-28056 GCA_019447015.1 Hymenochirus boettgeri
AAGGATATTACAATCTAGCGGTATAATGGGAGACCCTGTCCCAAGGAGATTACAATCTAGCGTTATAATGGGAGACACTATTCTCTGTATTTTGCAATGGTGGATTGACCATAGACTACTGCTTCGGTCTTTAACAATCAATATGGTATTTTATGACTAGTTGTAAATTTGCAACACCATAAAGAACTGAGAAGTATCTGTATTGTATCTGTATGGCCGCACTGTTAAGGTTCGTTCACACGTGTGATTGCGGGTCCCGATCAGTGTCGCACGATGTGTACGAACGTTCGTTTTTCGGACGATAATCATCCCGTGTGTAGGGACTTTATTGGCTGAAACGGACGTTCGTTTCAAGGGAACCTTTAGTATGCATTATAAACCTGATTACTTTTGTGATTGCTGGTGTTAATAAATGTCCCCCGCCCTGTTTCTAAGAAGCTTATAACATCTCAGTATCATTGTAGACCCCGATTTTACAATCTAATTGTATATGAGAGATGTTGCAGTTCCATGATGTGTATTGTGAGGACAGTGAAGATTAATAACCATATAATGTACCGAATGCTGTGAATTACAGATAATGATCTGCATTGATGAGTGTCTGGTTGTTGTACAGCCATGTGAGGATTTAATTAGACATTTAGCTGATTTCGTGGCTCCTGGTAATTTGTGGATTTTCACAGTGAATCAGTGAGTGTCCGCCCACATATTATACAATTAAAATGAGTCACAGGATTGCGTGAAATGCCACAATGTTAATCGGATTATATTATAGTATTTAATTCAATGGGCCATTTAGTTATATCTGTTATATATACAGTATATACAGGGTATAGGGTTCTATTTTACTAAACCTTTACTTTGTTAGAGAGCGTGTTCCCCTACTACATAAAGATAATGTTATTATTGTTACTATTATGTTATTAGTAAGAAATTACAATGAGACATTCTGGAAATTATATATACATGTATGTATGTATATGTTTATTTATATAGCGCCACTTGGGGACACAGCGCTGTACATTATAACAATACAGATTATACAGTATGTATGTATATGTTTATTTATATAGCGCCACTTGGGAACGCAGCGCTGTACATTATAACAATACAGATTATACAGTATGTATGTATATGTTTATTTATATAGCGCCACTTGGATACACAGTGCTGTACATTATAACAATACAGATTATACAGTATGTATGTATATGTTTATTTATATAGCGCCCCTTGGGTACGATGCGCTGTACATTATAACAATACAGATTATACAGTATGTATGTATATGAAGATTGAAAACCATTTTCCTTCACCAAATAAATCTGTCTTAGATCTCTTCATGTTCACCCTAACTACAGATTCGGAGATGAATAGGTCTTTTAGCAATAAGCCACCTGGTCTTTTTGAACTGGCTGAGACTAGCTCCCCCACTCTCATCGCCCCGAAGAAAGCGAGCGGAAAACTGGCTTGAAATAAACTGGTCTCATGGGGGGAATTACAGATACGAGGCAGGGTTTCGATTAGCCCAACAAGCAACTTAAAGATAATTGGACGCCTGGGCTGAACTGCCACGTGTTCTTTCTTCCAACCTTTAAGAATGGCCCTTACTACAAATTCCTTGGTCACGTCTTTCCAACCTAACAACCTGAAAAAGAAAGATAAACCATCTAACCTACGTTGGGCTACTAAGCCCGACGATCCCGATGACCTTAGATGTTCTAAGTAGTCCAGGAGAGTTTCCAACCTAATATGAGAATCAACATTAATATCTTTCCCAACTGTAAATGAGGCCATTCAGACCAGGCCTTACCGTGACTCGCCCAAGTCGAGGGGGCGACTGAAGATTGAACCAGCTGCCTCAGCTGCTGTCGATTATCCCCCATAGATATTCCGGGCAATCCAATCCTTGCTGCTGGGCATCCGGTTTGAGCCGATGAAAATCCTGCCACTGAAAACGAGACAAGGCATCCGCCATACAGTTAAGAACCCCCGGTACATGCCTCGCCCTGAAAGTTATGTTAAATTCCAGACACCTGAGTACCAGGTGCCTAAGTAATGCTAACACTGGGGGAGAGGAGCTGGTAAGATTATTAATGGCATAGACCACACTTTTATTGTCTGTCCAGAAGCGAATTCTTTTGTTCTGTATCTTTGGACCCCATAGTTCTACCGCCACCACTATGGGAAAAAGCTCTAACATAGTGAGGTTCCTACAGTCGTAGCCTTTTTTCCAAGATTCGGGCCAAGGGGCCGCACACCACTCCTTTTCCAGGATAGCCCCAAACCCTACGGACCCAGCCGCGTCCGTCTAGAGCTGTAATTCTTGACTAGATAGTTCCTCCTCTTGAAAACAGGAACTGCCATTATAACTAATCAGGAAGGTATTCCATACCGCCAGGTCGTCGCGTAACACCTTAGTGATCCTAATATGGTGGTGAGGGGACGGAACGCCCCGAGAAGCTAACGACAACCTCCTGGAAAAAACTCTCCCCATCGGCATTATTCTGCATGCAAAGTTCAGTGAACCTAATAGGGATTGTAACTGCCTCAAAGTTACTTTCCTGAACTGAAGGAACATTGAGATTGCGTCTAACATATCTTTTACCTTCCCAGCCGGTAACCTGCACTCCATCTTAACCGTATCAATCTCTATGCCCAGGAAGGATAACATCGTAGTAGGTCCTACCGTCTTCTCCATCGAGAGGGGAACCCCAAACTTTTTCATTAAGAAACTAAATGAACGAAGTAAAAACTCCCACTGAACAGAGTCTCCCGGGCCGACGAACAAGAAATCGTCTAAGTAGTGTATGATGTTAATGGAGTTGGTTTCATACGCTATTGCCCGCTCTAGGAATGAACTGAATATTTCGAACAGGGAACAAGAGATGGCACAGCCCATGGGTAATAATACATTCCGTCCAACTGACAGCCCAGCAAATGAAAACATTCTGGGTGAATTGGCAACAGGCGGAATGCTGACTCAATGTCTGATTTTGACCCCGGCCCTCCTTACCAGGTGAATAGCCCTGTCGAAGGAAACATATGAAACCGAAGCCTCCTCCTTACTGATACCGTCATTTACCGAGCTGCCCTTCGGATAAGAGAGATGGTGAATCAGGCGGAACTTTCCGCCTTCTTTTTTGGGCACTAGACCCAACGGGGAAACTCTCAAATTGGGGAAGGGGAGCTCGGAAAATGGGCCTGCCAATCGCCCCAGCTGAACCTCAGCTAAAACTTTGTCCCTGGCCACTTGGGGCGCTTCCTTGACCGATTTCAGGTTCTGAGCGAACCTGGGAGACTGAGAAAACTGAAACGGAATCTTAAAACCATATTTAAACCCCTCCCTGATGAGGCCTGCTGCCGCTTTCTCCGGGTAAACCTCGAGCCAAGGCTCCATTGCCCCCACGATCACCGGCGTCCGCCGGCCTACCACCGCTACCTCGCTTACCTGCAGGATGGGATTTCCGAAAAAGCATTTTGCGGCCGAGTGTCCCCCTCCTCCGCAAAAGCAGCACTCGTGTTTAAACCTACAAGCTGCTCCGAACTTGCAATTCCCTTCATTAAATAGCCAGCAGGGGCCTGACTTCCTAACCCCGGGGGCCTGATATGTGCTGGTGCTGGCTATTGGTGCTGGGGCGGAGCCCATGGGTGATCTCTGGGACAACATGATTCTTAGCCAAGAATCAGCGGCCATGATATTCCACCCCATCTCGGGCCTAACCGCCAGGCATCGCCTAAACTCCTCATCATACTGACGCCAGGCGGACCCTCCGTGTGTCTTGTATGCCCCAAAGAGCATGTCTAGGTAGACGTAGAGCTCAGAGCATTTTTGAGGGGCTTTTTGCCCTATGACCCCTGCTAGTACACAAAAGGCCTGTAGCCAATTCCCAAATGTTTTGGCCACCTTGGGTTTCTTTTCCCCTTTATCAGTTTTTGTTATTTCTTTATCTACCGTCACCCTGTCGGTAGAAAGCAAGGACCAGATATCGACGTAGTCATTCTTCCGTATCTTTTCTTTCACCTCCCCCGACAGGTGAACTCCTAGTGGGCTCCCCCCACAAAAATAAGACTCCTTCTGTGCTTCCACTGATGGAACTTCAGGGGCAGGCGGGAGTGTTGTAGCTCCCCCTGGGACTGGACTCGCTGATGAGCCAGTGGACATTGTGTCCAATTTTCCCATCAATGCCGGCAACACCTGGACCAGTTCACCGCTATCCCCCCCACTAGATGTACCCCATGCCCCTGCACATGTGTACTCACCGCCCGAGGGACTTGGTACCGTGACGCCTTCTGCGGGGGCCGATGCTTCTGCTGGCGATGGATGCGGCTGCTGACCTTCTTGGGGAGTGCTCCTCTCCCTGGTGCATTCCCTTGCCGAGGTTGCAGCCGAAGAAACCCTGCTCCTGTCTGACGTGGATGAACGGGAGTGTGAGCGTCGGCGCTCGTCGCGGCTCCTGGAGTGTGAGCGGCGCCTACCAAGTGCCTGTTGATATGATTGCCCTAAAAGAACTGTTTTCTCTGGCAATGTTTAATCAAAATGGCGCCTGAACCTCGTGGCCGCCCCGGATCGGCCAATCTGGCGGCACTCAACGACGCGCTGACGTCATCAGCGCGCGCTGCGACCGGGACCCGCGAGGAGTGGCTTGAACGCCAGCCTACAACTCCCAGCATCCTCGGCTGGAGACCCCACTCAAGGTCAGTCGCCCCGCCCCCTAACCCGGGCCGGAACTATCATATCTAACGTGTGTACGAAGCTTAAAAGACCACACAGTAGCAATTTATCAAATTCAGGTGTATTGTCTCATATAACATATCATTTAACCACTTTAATACAGCTGCTGCCCTCATAACTAACCACTGAGCCAAGGGAGGACTGGCCCAGTAGGCTGAGGGGCAAATTCCCCTGGGCTGGTCTCCAACATAGTGCCCGCCTCTAGCTCTAACATGGGGAAGATACAGGAAACTCCTCCTTTAGATGATTTCCCAGATCATTTTATGGAGATCATTAAAGGGAATCTCCACTAATACTTTCAAGGTTTGGGAATCCAGTTCTATTGAAGAACGGGAGGTAAAGGAGCTGTGCCTTACCTTCCGTTCTTCAATAGAACAAACAGGAGCCAGGAGAGAAGGTAAAAAACTTACCTGCTCGCTCCCCCGGCGCCTAGTCTGACAGGTCCCGACAGCCCTTGTCTTCTATCCGCATAGAAGACATTCCCCCTGAACGACTACTATTGAATCTCCCTGATTGTTCATGTGTGTGTGTGTGAGTGTGTGAAACAACCCATCAGTATGTTTTGGTGATTGTGGGGGAAACCGGAGTGCCCGGAGGAAACCCACGCAGGCACGGGGAGAACATACAAACTCCATGCAGACGTGTCCTAGGTTGGAATTGAACCCAGGTCTCCACGCTGCAAGGCGTCAGTGCTAACCACTACGCCACCGCGCTGCCCAGCTATTCTACCTCTTATGTTTATTAAGACCTAGTTAGGACAGTTATGACATCACTAGCTATTTGCATAAAGGGGTGGGGCTATGACTCATCACTGCACAGTTGGTATTGATAGAAGCACAAAGCCTACAGCTGGCCATACACAGGCAGACATTGGATAGATTTGAGATAACGATCTAATGTCTAAAGACCACATTGTACAAGCAGCGGTTTTTATCTTGAGATGTTCCTATCTGGTCCATTCATTTTGTGATCTCAAATTGCATTAAAGAACGGGCTAGGCAGATCTTAGATAGATTGGACATCTGTCTTATGAGAGATTTTACATCTGTCTAATGTCTAAATAGTGTATGGGCACCTTAAGGTGCAATGACATCAATAACACTGCGCATTTCTTTCCATCATACGTCGCAGTCGGCCGATAGACGGTAATTAGCAGAACTAATGCGCCAAGTTGATCTTTGAAAAAAGCCGAGAACAGTAGCGGATCGTTGCTCTTTGACAGTAGTAACATAGTCTTTCCAGGGTTTATATTTGTATATAAATGTCATTCATATCACCAATAGTAATCAGATCTCATTCCAATGTCAACCAACCATTCCTTATTGTATTGTATTATTATCAATAAATCTGTACATTATAACATATAGATATACAGTATGTATGTATATGTTTATTTATATAGCGCCACTTGGGGACACAGCGCTGTACATTATAACAATACAGATTATACAGTATGTATGTATATGTTTATTTATATAGCGCCACTTGGGGATACAGCGCTGTACATTATAACAATACAGATTATACAGTATGTATGTATATGTTTATTTATATAGCGCCACTTGGGGACGCAGCGCTGTACATTATAACAATACAGATTATACAGTATGTAATGTTTATTTTTTTTATAGCGCCATATATCGCCATTCGGTGAGCACAGGCCTGTCACATTATAACCAACTAACAAGAATTACTACCTGTTAATGCTTATGTAATATGTTGATTTATATATCGCGTGGGCACTTGGTACTGGCAGCACTGTTACCTTATAACTATCTTAGATGACTACAGTTATATGTATATGTTTTAGTTTAGTTAATCAGGCGCCACTATTTGGGACACCACAGAACATGTGGGCGTACGTACATGCTATAATTACATATCTAACAGAATATATTGACAGTCATGATATGGTATATTAACTCGTTCTTATATTACTATCTATAGCGACGCCGACTTGGACAAAGACACTTCGTGGTTCGCTGTACGGTATCGTGGCGACGCTCGATATGTCATATCAGTCGACCTAATACAGGCTGTACACTTTGATTCCAGGCAGATATGTATGTAATATGGCTACTACATTCCCTTTTTTTCTCTCATCCGCGGCGTTAAAGCAGACGAGCCAATCAATGATTTGATGCTCCGACTTTAGTTCTCAGCGGCTGTACATTAGGAAGTCAACGATTTGCCCAGATTTCACTACTCCACAACGATAATGGACTTGGAATTGTATATGTTTTTTATATAGCTCCACGTCAGGCGTCTGACAGTCACGGCTCGATTGTACTATTATAACACATGACAGAGTTAATTAGAATCAGAAATATGGCTAGTGGTTAGCTTTACTTTTACTTTTGATAGAGGCCGCTCCACGTGGGACGCAAGCCGCTGTACAGTTATCCGAATAGCGAGATAGAGTAACTAGTATGTATAAAGGCTAATGTTTATTATATAGTCGCACTTGGTGTCACAGCGCTAGCTAGGTACATCCATTAAACACAATACAGATTAAACTACAGTAGTATGTATATGTTTATCTTAGTATAGGCTCGCCACATTGGTAGCAGCAGCGGGCTGTACATTATAACAATACAGATTATACAGTGGTATGTATAGTTTTTATATAGCGACTACTTGGGTAACAGAGCGCTTGTACATTATAACAATACAGATATACAGTATTGTTATATGTTTATTTATATAGCGCCACTTGGGTACACGAGCGCTTACATTATAACAATAAACAGATAACAGTATGTATGTATATGTTTATTTATATAGCGACCACTTGGGTACACGAGCTGTACATTATAACAATACAGATTATACAGTATTATGTATATGTTTATTATATAGCACCACTTGGGGACGCAGCGCTGTACATTATAACAATACAGATTATACAGTTGTATGTATATGTTTATTTATAAGCGCACTTGGGGACCAGTTCGAGCACTGTACATATACATAGCATATTATACAGTTGTTATGTATATGTTTTATATAGCGACACTTGAGGACGCAGCGCTGTACATTATAACAATACAGATATAACATATGTGTATGTATATGTTTATTTATAATAGCGCCACTTGGGGACAAGCGCTGTACATTATAACAATACAGATATACAGTATGTATGTATATGTTTTATTATATAGCGCATAGCCCACTTGGGATACACAGCGCTGGTACATTATAACATATCAGAGTTATACAGTTGTTTATGTATATTTTATTATATATGAGCGCCACTTGGGTACCAGGCTGTACATTATAACAATACAGATTATACAGTGTGTATGTATGTGTTTATTAATAGCGCCACTTGATACACAGCGCTGTACATTATAACAATACAGATATAATTACAGTATTATGTATATTGTTATTTATATATGCGCACGACTTGGTACACAGGACACGCTGTACATTATAACAATACAGATATACAGTATGTATGTATATGTTTATTTATATAGCGCCACTTGGGACCAGCGCTGTACATTATAACAATACGATATACGTATGTATGTATATGTTTATTTATATAGCGCCACTGGGGACACAGCGCTGTACATTATAAATACAGATTAATCAGTATGTATGTATATGTTTATTTATATAGCGCCACTTGGGACACAGCGTGTACATTATAACAATACAGATTATACAGTATGATGTATATGTTTATTATATATAGCTATGCGCCACTTGGGTACACACGCTGTACATATAACAATACAGATTATACAGTATGTAGTATATGTTTATTTATATAGCGCCACTTGGGGACACAGCGCTGTCATTATAACAATACAGATTATACATTATGTAGTATGTTTATTATAGCGCCACTTGGGTACACAGCGCTTCATTATAACAATACAGATTATACAGTATGTATGTATATGTTTATTTTATGCGCCACTTGGGGACACAGCGCTGTACATTATAACAATACAGATTATACAGTATGTACGTATGTGTTTATTTATATAGCGCCACTTGGGTACACAGCGCTGTACATTATAACAATACAGATTATACAGTATGTACGTATATGTTTATATAGCGCCACTTGGGGACACAGCGCTGTACATTATAACAATACAGATTATACAGTATATTAGGATCTCTATGTATCGTCCGGCGCCCGGCAGGCCTGAAGAATTTCATGGTGTATTTGCGATTGGTGGTGATTAACGGTTGCTAGTGGTGAACGGCAATCACAGTAAATATGCTGATAGGCTGATCCCCTATTTTCCCTTTACAGAATGCATGCTGATTGGCAGAATTTAATGACATAATAATAATAATAATGATTGGCTGATTCCCATGGTACCTTTCCATTACTGTGCTGATAGTACTGTATCCCAATAGCTAAATATTTATAATGGAATTTGTTAATTTATCAACCTGTTATTTCATTTTCTATATCACCGTTTGTACCGTATTTATAAAGAAATTCCAGATTAGTCTCTGACCCCTGTCGCACTCTCACCCAATAGTTTATCTCGTTACGCCGGTTAATATTTACCCTGAACATCCTTCCATGGAATGGATCTAGTTCCAAATGTAAATTCCCCTGTTCAGAGTGAAGTTACCAATGTGCCAAGGTTAAAGGGACAGTCACATCATTGTAGCGTATAGTTATCTATCATAATGATACATATGTTTTATATACCATCCAATCAATTTAGTGAATCAATCAAAAGATATGGATTTTCTTTTTCCATTTCTGCCCTAAATAAAACTTCCAATAGGTATCGAAATGATAGAAAGTGTCAGGAAGATGTTAAAGGCGATTATACGGGCGTCAGAACAAACATATAACGGGCTGTAACATATATATATATATATATCATACATATAACGGGCTGTAACACATATATATATATATAACATACATATAACGGGCTGTAACATATATATATATATATATATATATCACATACATATACGGGCGTAAACAACATATAGATAACGCCTTATATATATGTATAACATACATATAACGGGCTGTAACAATATATATATATAAACATACTATAACGGGCTGGATACATATAGATAGTATATAATTTATACATACAGATAACCAACGGGGCTGTAACATTATCATATATATATAAACTACATCTAGACGTACATATATATATATATATATTACAACATATAACAGGGCATGTCACATATATATAATTATATATAATATTAAAACATCATTATACGGGCTGTAGCCATATATATATATATATAATAACATACATATAACGGGCTGTACATATAATATATATAATACATACATATAACGGGCTGTAACATATATATATATATATATATACTATAACATACATATATCCGGCTGTAACATAATCTAGATATATAATATATAACTACATACAGAGAACGGCAGATTAAACGGCTATACGATAATATTATATATAATGATATATATATATAAACTACATAAGTAAGCGGGCGTAACAATATAATACTATATATATCAACATACATACTAATAAAGCGGGCTGTAACTATATATATCATATATATAATATAATATACATACATATAACGGCTGTAAACATATATATATATATAATATAGTAATTATAGATACATACATTATAACGGGCTGTGACTATATATATATATATAAGACTATATAGCTGTACTATATAGATATATATACCTATATCATAGTATACGGGCTTAAATATATATTAAATATAATATATTATAATACATACTAACGGGGCTGTAACATATATCATCATATATAAATATAACAATACATATCAAGTGTTAAAAATCCGGGCTGCAAAAAATTACACCAAAGGATTTGGCTTCAGCTCGGTTTTGATTGACGATTCCACACACGTGGACATTTCTAAGAATATAGCAACTTTTGCTTTCTAGAGCTTGCGGGTGCAGGAAAGGAAATCAATTTGTGTAGAACGGGATAAAAAAAGGACATCAGAGCAATAAAATCGTCTTCTACTAGGACTGAAAAAAATAATTATAACGACATCTAAAACATTTGGAAATGGGCGCGTGCTCTAAAATCCATCTAAAACCCGAAATTTCTTAGGTTACAGTGGGGTTTTAGATGGAAAAGGCCTATATTGAGGCCCCCCCAAAGTCTATATGAAGTACATGGGAAGAACATTCTTTAGCCGTGACGAGTCCCAGTGGCAGGGGGCCGACTGCAATGAGTGAAATGTAGTGAAAATTTTCCGTCAGGGTCCAGTGTTTACAAGGCCATCGTGAACGTTCCTGCTACACACTTCAACGACAAAGCGGCAATTCCGTCAGATCGAACAGAATCGTCCCTTTATCGTAAATTCTGTTACACAGCTAAAGCCATACTGGATGTTTCTATGGAATGCTGGGTAATATCCACCATGTTAGGAAACGCATTATCTGGACCCTGTAGTCCAGCTTCCCAGGAAATGCCCATCTGCAAACAGATGGAGGAACGTGATAAGACAGTCCCCATTGTAACGTGACAACTCGCCTTCCTCTTTATAATGAATGTGTGAGAAAACCCCACGTTAATATTTGTCCCAAGTCCCGGCAATTGACATTCTGTAGTAAAGAGACTCCTATAATAATCATCTAATATTAGCACAAAATCACACGTACTTAAAATATAAAGATAATTAAGGAGCAACGTGGCCTTATAGATGGACACAGGTCATGGAACTTTTAATATCCTTATATTTTCATTTAAAGTTGGTGTAAATTATTTCCTATGTACACAGGTTTCAGTTGAATCATGGCAGCTTAGCTAATAATTCTCCTAGCTAATAACTGATGGGTAAATCTGAATTAAACTGAGACATAGCTAAGCCCACTGATTATAACTGATTACTTAGCTAAACAATGATTATAACTGATGGAATAGCCTAAACACTATTATAAATGAATGAAATAGCTAAGCACTTATTATAACAGTGACATAAAATAACACCGATTATAATTGATGACAGAGCTAAACATGATTCTAACTGATGAACATTAGCGAAGCAATGATTATACTGATGACATACATAAACACTGATTATAAACAATGACAAGTTTTAAACACCGATATAACTGATGACTAGCAAACACTCATTAAAGGATGACATAGCTAAACAATGATATAACTGATGACATAGCTAAACACTGATTATAAAGGATGACCTAGCTAAACACTGATTATAACTGATGAAATCGCTAAGCACTGATTCTAACTGATGACTTAGTAAAACTGGATTATAAATGATGACATAAACACGGATTATAACTGATGACATAAACACTGATTAAACTGATGACATAAACAACGAGTAAAATGATGAAATAAACACGATATAAACCTGATGACATAAAAACTGATTAAACTGATGACATAAACACTGATTATAACGATGACTAAACACTGATTATAAAAACTGATGGACATTCACACTGATTATAATGATGACATAAAACATGATATAACTGATGACATTAAAACACTGCTAAAACTATGACTAGCTACGCACGATTATAACTGGTGACATAGCTACGTTATGTTTATAAGGAATAATTTACAGGAGATTGGGGCTTTGTGTTTATTATAGATGTCCTGTATATGAAGTTATATGCTTGTCTTGAAAGCCTTTATGTTGGGGCTTATTGTGTTTCTTTAGCTTGGGTTAAGGATTTTTAACACATTCTGTAAAATATGAAGTGGCATTAATTATCGTTCTACAGGAAGCGAGAAGGCCAATGCTTTATGCATACTTTCCTTTAATAAGGCCCTGTGTCTTTTAATACAAATGTACCATGCAGTTTGTGAAGATCAGTTTCTTGACGGTGTTGATTTCTCTTTCCACGTGCTGCCCTTTAACCCATATGATTGGGCCACCCACATGCTGGGGAGGGATTGCAGTGTACACCAGCAGCCAGCAGGTTAAATGACCTCAGCTCCACCAATCAGGGCGCAGCACTGGTCTTGCCTCCCTCCTTCTAATATCCAGCAAGATTTTATCAAACATGATGGGAGCCTGAAACCTTGTGGCAGACAGTACAAGGGGGACTGCACTAGCGGGTCATGTAGTATGATGCTCGGAAAGGAGTCATTGACACATCTGGTTCTTGCCGTGTGTTTGCACGTAATAAGGGTGGGGAATTGGAACACCCAACATTCCTGGTTTGAGGAAGAGGAGCAACTCTACGTAGATCCCACACCTGTTAGGTCTGCATAGAAGGAAAGGCCTGGCACCCCCCCCCCAAAAGGCTTGGCGACCTAGGCTGATAGCAGTTGGAGATCAGGACTGATCAAGAGGCCCCCAGTAGCGCAGGGGCACTGGGAAATAAGGAGTGTTCGGAAGGAAGATTTAAAGATGGAGCTCACCAGCGTTTACCCCCTGCAGAAAGCTCTGCTGCAACCGGTGAAAAAGTGCATGCTGGACTTGCCACTGTGTTTGCAGGATCAGAAGTGAGTAGGAATTGTCATCGCTGGGTTTGCATCTTTAACAAGGACATTGTGCCTCCTTTATGGATCAGGGAACCTGTTTGCGAACTTGCAGGGAGGAGAGTAACCCTTTCGCTGCCTGGGGAGGAAAGGAAGGAAACAAACTCATGAATGAGCAATAGAGAAATTCCGATTCCCAGCTGAACAAGGACCAGGTTTCTCTTATTACAACTCTGTGTATTCCAGGATGGCCGAATTTAAGTCCGTCGGGAGGATGGCAATATCCTCGCTAAACACAGAAAATAATCGCTAAAATCACTCTAACCCATTGTACTAACGTGTTTTAGCGAAGTTTGGCCCGCCTGCGCCATGTCGCAATAATCTTTATCTTTGCGCCAGCGCACAAGCGAGCATACGTTTGCGCAGTTTTGGCGGACAATTAACGCCCTGTCAATGGTTGTTTTAAAATAGCGCAAAAGGTCGCCACTTAACGCTACATTTTCGCAATTATTAACGGTCCGCAAAGTGGTTAATACATTGCGGAACGAGTTGCACGTCAGGTTGCGATTAGCGAACTATATTGCATCTCCCCCAGTATTGCTGTGGTGCTTGAAAGGCGCTAAAGGTTTTAGGCTATAAAGAGGTGCAAAATTTCAATATTTTTGCAAGCAATCTATCCGATGCTTTTACTGGGGTAGTTCGGTAATATCTGGATTGCTTGCCTGTACATTAAAAACTTTTGCCCCTTTAATTGCAAGCGCCCCTTATTATGCGATGGGGGATAAAAGGGTTAATTTTTCTGTTCATTTAGCAGATGGCAGTGGCCTTTGGATTAAAATCTCACAATTCCCAGTGGAGACTTGTGGCTATAGAGATGTTAGGAATTGCTTTCATGTTTTATGCACCATGTGGCACTAGTTAAAGAAACGCTTGTGTACGATATCATGTTGTTTGCAAGGACTCTGGGAGGTGGAATAGCTTAAGATTCATACTATCCCAACAACTGGGGACTGTGCAGGGATTTTTTAAAACACTGGAGGAGCTGCCCCGCTCAAACATTCTACATTAATTCTAGTGATTTAAAACCGAGCTGCCTTTCAACTGTTTCCTCTTTTCTTTACCGCTGGGAACATCCAGTTGTTTCCTCTTCCAGTTCTTTTCTACAACCTTTAGGTTATACTTGGCGCTGCCGTGTAGTGAATGTTGCCTTAGAGGCGCCCTTGCAGTATTACTGTTCAACACAAATGCAGATTCATTAGACGCCCCATTTCAAACTAAACCTAATAACAGAGTTGGGGAATCTTTTTTAGTTTGTGTTAAAATTAACAGGCGCGACCAGTGGCAGTAGGGCTAGGCCACACTGAAGCGATTTTAAGGCGCGATCCATTGCGCTTTTAAAAGTCCACCACTAATGTCGGCCAGTAAATGTGGCCACAACTAGATGCGCAGGGAGCGCGTTGCGATTTGCAGCAATCGGAGCGGCAGGCTCCCGGGCTCTACTTAAGCCACATAAACTGCGATTTTCCAAATTTCCTTATACGCAAGTAAGACGTGGGTTTGGGTTTTGAATTATGGGCACCCGTGTATTACTAGGGGGCCCATACACATGATACTGACTTTTGATACAGGATTGTATGGTTATCTATCTTTAATATAGTATGGTTATTCATTCAAGAGTAACTGGATTGCTTCTGGTGTAACTGAAAGTTTTGACAGTCTCACCCCTCCATTAACATATGTTTTCCAGGGCAAGGCGAAAGAATAGCCGTGACCAATATAATGGGTGGAGTCAGTTACTGAATCGTTTAATTCTCCATATGACAGGACTAGCACGCACAATATTATCTTTATTTTATAAACCCCTATTGTATGTGGCGTCTCTAAATTCTAAATCGGATGCTTTTGATTATGAGACATCTGGGAAATGTTTATTAATTGGAATATTATCGGTACGATTGGTTAGATTATAGCAGCCAGTTTTTAAGGATGTGGATATTGTACGGATTAACGACACATTTTGGTTGCATAGTGTGTGTTTCTATTGATCTGACCAAATATGGCAAAAAAAACAATTGTGGCGAGTTCACCTCACTGTTTTTTTCACCGATAGAAACATTTACCCAATCCTGGGGGTTGAATGGCTTCAACGATCGTCCCTGCTGTAATTATCACTGGCCCGCATATTAATTCGCACCAGACTCAGTGTTGCTTGGTCTGTCGGTGTGTACCCAGCTTAGAGACCCAAGCTTTAGAGGGCTGAGTCACAAACGTCTCAAGAAAGTATAGATCTGGCTCTGCAATTTATCTGTCTTATTCCTAAGGCATTTTTTTGAACCAGTATCTTTAAAAGAAATTTTAAATTATTACCGGTAATTTTAACGATTATATCTTTTATTAAACTACCTAGTATTCAAATATATTTTTTATTTTTTTTAAAAAATTAATTGGTTTTTTTCTAGCCTTGGCTATGCTTTGCTGTGGTCAGTGTGAGCTGCTATTTTTAGGTTCTGCACTGTCATTCTACTTCCCCAGACTGCACTCTACCTTGGAATGTTTCTAACATTAATTTCTTCTGATGGCTGTTGGAGGGTTGGGGTCACACATGCTCAATCTCTACTGAGCAACTGAATCAACCCAGGGGACTGAGACCCATAACGGACACTATTAAAGGTAGAAAATGAGTCCAGAAATATAGAAACAGTCAGTCTTTGATAGTATTTATAATAACGTAGAAATCGCTGGATGGACAGTTTATGTTCATTGATAGAGAAAATCAAATATGAACTGATCGCCAGAATCACACGATGGGAGTCGATGTTCGATTCTTACTGATTATTCAGCAAGAATACAGCAGGTATCTGTTATGATTGTGACGGACAATTTTTGACCTGTCTGTTTAAAGGTGGATGATTCGGTGCTCAATATCAATCATGTTTTTTGATTGGTTCAAATCAAAATAAGAGAAACCTTTCATTGGGAGGCGTCAGCCATTATACATGTGTTATCCTCATATTGTCTACAGGGGAGTATCTATCTATGTGGGAATCCAGTGTTGCTGGATCGCTTTTGTGGCTTTTTTCTCCTCCCGTCCCCTTTATCGTAAAGTTGAGTAGGCGCAATTTGAGTGGTACCCAAGCCGAGAATGTCCACAGTCAATCAATCGGAAATGCCAAGAAACTTCCCTTGGTCATGGACATCTCCCTGTACTTTCAGATACGTCTGTCATTGATTTTTAAAGGTCTGTAAGTGTGTGGTATTAAGATTTTAAGTTTTAGATTTTCCTTTAAAGGACAACTCCACACGTCATACTAACATACTTTTAAGAAAGATAATGGTCCTTATGCTTCTGGATCCTCATTGAAACGGAGCCCATTTAGAAACCTGTACTGAAGACTGTACTGAGCCTGGGCCATGCCCGAAGAGGCAGACAGGGGTTAACAGTTCAAGTCCTTGGACTTTGATGATGTTATCGTCAATTCCATAACGACAGTTTTACTACTGAAGAACCGGGAAGCGCAGAAAAGGGAACAGGTACATTGTGAAGGCTTCAGGGGTAGACCTTATTATTCATGATTTCCATTGAGGGCGGCTGACTTCACTTTAATTTATTTCATCTGTTAACAGGCATGTATAAAATTACATACCCCAGAACCATTCCTAAAAGGAGATATTCTCATATATGTACCAAGCAAGTTCCCCATCTTCCGACAGGTGAGGAAAGCTCATTCATGCATGGTCTAGTAAACTTTCACTGCACCCCCCGGGCAGATGCGCTTGTCATTGGTCCTGACCTAACGTTACATAGTGACTGCAGGTCCCCAAAAAAGCTGTGTAATTAGCCTGCAGATCTGTATCAATCTTTAAGAATATCCCACTTTTGGAAATGATCTGGGGTTCGTGTAAGTAAACGTGCAGGTCCCATGAGTCTAAAATCATGGTTTGGGGTTGGACGTGTACTTCTTTAAATCATTATACCTACCCACAACCTTTACTCTCCTATTATGTGTGCCCGAAAGGTAGGAGAGTTCCTCCGTCCTGCCACTACCAAACCATTACGCGAAATGATCCACCTCTTGACATTTCACAGATAACTTGTGTTCTTGTTACTTGTTTCCAGGTGACCGATATTTGGGAGCTCTTATAACAGTAATCATTATCGAATAGTTCTGAAATATGTAAATCGAAATAATACAGGATCCTAGAAGAAGAGGCAGGTGGAGGGTCTTACGAGTAGCCTCCATTGTCCCAAGATAGTTCCATCTCTAGACCGATAAAGCAGTGAAGGTCAGGTTGATAATCCTACCTCCTAAAATAATTTTATTGTGGAGTGCCATCATGTACCAGGTGTTATCTGCCGGTTTGTGTCCTGGACTTTCTTCTGTTTAAAAGATCGTGCTGAGCACTGAGGAAGCCGGCAATCAGTTTCTAATGCTGATGCTCCTTGCAGAAAAAACGATATAGGAGGGGTAGGAATTACCAAATCTTCCTCCCTGCCCCAGGTACTTGTTGTGTAACAGTTTTTGCGCTATATGCGATATACACTTGCAGTCTACTTGCTGATATTCCGGACACTGCGATATTGTAATGTTGTGTCTTGCTTGGAAACATCGCATATTAAGAACCAATGAGGGCCGTCAGACATAAAGGCATCAATTTCGAAGAATTCAATCAAATGATCGGATACAAGGACATTTTTCCATGTGTACGATAGACCAATCATATTGCTGATCGGCTATCGAAAAATTCCTCAATAATGTAAAATGTGATCAGGTATGAATTTTCCATCTACCAGAATCAGACCTGATCACCGGATCTTCCAATTGGATTCTCAATCTTTTTGGTCGATCGGAAAAAAAATATCGGGACCGGATGTATGGTACCTAACATGTTGTTTGGTGTTGGCGGAAAAATGTTGAATCTTCTGTATTCCTGAACGTTACATTACCACCTTTATATTGTACATGCTCTTAGAAAGGACAATGTGAATAGAAAATACATAAAATAATTCACCTCTTAACACTTTACTCTCTATATCTTTACATCGGACAACTGAGTTCAGCAATTGGATAGAGGAATAGCATTACAATGGCTCGTACAGTGTTTGTAGTGTGACCTTCAGCCCCAAATGACTTTTCTAATGAGAATCACATCTCCATAAAGGAAATCACAGGGACTGTTGGCACCATTTCATCAATGAGTCATTCCTCCTTTCAAATTCTCTGGTTTAAAAAACCACTTATTTTCCACGTTGTTTACCACGTTCTTGTAAGGACAGTTGTGTGGAATTAAGGTCCGTCCCTCCTTGTGAACACAAGTCCTATCGCCATCATTCAGCCTAGATCATTGTACAAAGGGTTTATATTAGTGATCCGTCTCAATCACAGATCCCCAAGAAACAAAGACACACGTAATAATTGCCACATATCTTTAATAGGCATTTAAATAACACTGTAAGCCGCACCATAAACACTTATGTCCGTACACATGTCTGATTTTCGCCAGGCCATGGCGAATACGAACAACGCCCGTAGGAAACGCATACACACGTGCGATTATCACGTCGTCGGCCATTCGTTGCATTTTCAATGACAACTCAAGGTTTCCTTGGTTGCTTTAATAGGACAACTCCTTGGTGTGGCAGACTGCTGGGAGTTTGTCGTTTTTAAAACACCCTGGAGGTCGGCCTGAGTCGCCAACCTTGGCTACATTCTAGAGAGCACATTGTGTGATTACACTGTTTGAGTTAATTAGCCAACATGTGATTTTATTTAATCGGGTGTGAATTTATTATGTTGCGAGCCTTGTTAAAGGTGCAAACCACAAGACAAAGATTTGTCAGGAATCCTTATGTTTTTTCGAGTGATGACATAATCGTCTCAGTGAGGGCTGCTGGGAACTTTCCACCCTGTGCTTTTAATCTGTCAAATAAATATACATGTATCTAACAAGCGTTTAACTGATTAAACCGCTAGTTTTCTACCTCTATTAATAGCTGCAAGTAAAGAGCTACTCCACCCTCTCAACAAAATTTGGTGTATATAGTTATTAGTATATATCCTTCGCCCCGGATTCACTCCTCTGTAACTACCAGGTTATCAAGCCGTCGGTCAAGCTGTGATGATGACATTCACGGCCAATGGTTGGACAACCATTAACCGAAGCGCAGGCAGGAATAGTACTCACACGCGCCGCCAAAGGAATGGGGACGTATGTAAAGTTAGAAGCATCTTATGAAAAATGTTATTAAATGCAGTAATTTCCCCGCCACGGAAGATGTGAGTCAACATTTCGTCCTAATGGGATAAAGTTTAATCAGACGGCTGGTCAGGGCACATCTACACATAGGGCAGAGTGAGGCACTTTGTCTCAGACGGCACCCCTGCACGCTGAAGAAAGAAAGGCGGCCAGGCAGCGAGGCTGGAGGCTGGTAACTTTCAGTACTTCCGATGACCGCATGATTGGTTGTGCCGAAATTTCGTCCCGTGGTGCTTTCCCGTTCAATATTTATATTTAACAGCATAGGAAATAACTTGGCAATCTCTTATTAAAGCACAGTATGACCCTTAAAAAAAAAAAACAGGTAGAAGGTTCAATTGTCAGTTACCCTGCCCCCAACCCAACAGATATGTTATTTATTTATTTTTATTACCTTATTACAACCAGAATAATGTAAGTATAATTATTGTCCCCCATTTCCGGCAGAGTAAGTGCTCCTCCCTCCATGCAGCAATCAAGGGGTGTGAAGCGACATAACAAACACAGACACATGATTGATCGCTGTCTCGCCTGCTGCCTCCACTGCACATGCTCAAGCTTATAAAACATCCTTGAGCACGAGGGAGGAGGCAGATACCTTTTGCCCAAAATTAGAAACTACGATTAAATATCTGGTTTACAATGCATGTAACCAACTGATTAAAATAAGCCGTTGGCTGGTTACACGGCACAGATCACAGATAAGTGCAGGGTTGACAGATTTGGGCTGCCCACCGATGAGTGAGAGGGTGGTGTATGATTTATGGTTGGGGGCTGTGGCAAAGTGGGCTGGGACAGGAGCATGGATGACACGTCCTTTGACATAGCAATTATATGGGGGCCACCCCCTGATCACAGGGGAGAAAATATAAGGTCAACGTGTCCGTTTTTTAACATCTTATTGTGACAAAAAAAGAAGCAGCTATTGTTTAAAGGAATTTGAGATAATTATTGTTGATAAAGGGAGTTGAAGATAAGATTTGGAGCAAATAATCTTCCCGGCAATAGGTACTTATTTTATTGCCAAAATGTGTGAGTCACCAAATCCTTAAACTCTCTCCCCGCCAACCCCATCTCTCTTATTAAATCTCGGTGCTGGAAATCACATTGAGAAACACACAGCGAACTCTGAATTTGGCTCAACAGTGACACAGTCCCAGGCGGCAGAATCCAGCCTCTCACATGACCTGACATGCTCCCCCATCGCCACTTCAGCAGTTACATTAGATTGGGAAATTCTGGTTTTTTTGTTTTTTTATCCAGTCTTGTTTTTTCAGGGTGAAAATATACCCAGTTGGCAATTTACCTCTTGTCCGTGCTCGAATGCCTGTGGCCTAACAGAGAATGCTGGGAATTGTAAAGCTGCCCATGTGTTGTCAGTTGTTTTCGGCTTCCACCTTGGGATTTTTTGGGTATCGCCAATGTGCGTGACAACAAACTGCAGATTTCAAAAGGTGGGGGGTCTAGCAGTTCTTCCGATCAAACGATTGGAAATCCGATTGGAAGAAAGAACATCTGCCCGTGAATGGCTAGCGTTAACTTTGTTGGACAGACTGGTGATAATGCGCAGTTTATCGGTGACTGGACTAGTGAAGAACTTCCCAATACTTTGCCTGCAATGATTGATTGGTTGTAGATGTGGAGTTACCAATCGGCTGCAACCTATGACTCCTAGTGTGAGAGCCTTAACAGGGAGATTCAATAAAAGATCGGATCGTTAAAAATGCTGCTAATTTTGCCCAACCAATCAGATCTATTTACATTTGAAAGCTAACATCTGCATTGGTTGGGCACTGTTTTAATGAAAAGAACTTTTATGGGCTCATTAGGGGGCCCAGTTAGTGCTTTATTATGGCTTACCAATTTCTACCTGGTGCATACATATGTGATGACATCATTGAATGGGGCCCTATTTAGTCTTAACCTTATTGGGCTTAGAGTTTAGCAGCATGGTTACCCATGACCCCAGCAGGGCACTACTGTATAATCAAACCAAAATCAATGGAAATCAGCACATCTCTATTGAACTTCATTGTTTAAAGGGCTTGCGAATGGAGTGTAGTTTTCATCCAGCAAGACCAGTTACACACAGGCTGTAAATAACTTAGGGTAACCTGAGAGGGCGTACGTCTGCCATAGGGCGGGTTCACTCCGGGTCGTTTCTCAAAAGTCTGTGTCAGCTTTCTCTATGAAAAAAATAATCATATTTGTTCCAAATGGAGAAATGTCTCTCCCAGATGGTCACCACACTTCCAGTTTCTATTTCTAGATAGACAATAATGAAACCGTTTGCGTAAAGAGTGGCGTTGCCATACTGCGGGGTTTAGGGTAAAGGCAAGGAAACGATTTCTAAAAAGGTTACTTTATAGAAAATGTTGTTTCTTTAAGGCTATTGTCCACCCTAAAAATTTTTTTTTCATATTAAGCTACCCCCTGGGCTCCAGCCCCAACGCTTAATTTTTTTTTAGAAAGCCCCCCAAACTCTACTTACCTCCCTCGATCCTCCGCCGCGCTCCCGCGGCAGCCGCGGCAGCCAATCACAGACGCGGCTGCCGGCAGCTCACTTCGCCGGAGGAAAGAGGAGAGGTAGTAGAGTTTTGGGGAGCTTTCTAAAAAAAAAAATATGCGGTTGGGGCTGGGGGACAGGGGGATTAAATATTAAAGGGGTTATTCGCTAGGGGGAGGGATAGTAGAACGGGAGGGATGAGGGAGGGAGAGGGAGGGGGAGGGAGGGGGGAGAACGGGCTGTAGTACGCATGGCAAAAATCTACCTGAGGCCAGCTAGCAGGCAGTGTCCTATATGGCTCTGCTAGCCTCCTGGTAGTCATTTTTTGGGACTTGGGGGGGATACAGGAGAACCTATGGAGCTGGGATGTGAGGTAAGGATTAAAAATACACTACATGATGGGGCCAGTAGTTGGGGGGATTATAGTTTTGGGGGTGGACATGCCTGTTTAAAAACATCACGCTTTGCTAGCTGTGATGTTTTGCGATGCGCCTCTGGTAAATCCAGATCAGGATCCCTCTCAAAACAGCAGTAAACGGGAATTGATTGCAGGGACTGCATGGGTGTCTTACGAAACTCGCAGCCACTGCTATTCCTCTTCTCAGCCATTTGTAAGTGGGTTAGTGTCACTTTAAGACTAGAATAGAACACTTTGCAGAAATAGCCTATATTTTTTCTGACTTAAGGGGAACTGTGGTCCAAAAATGACTTTAAATTGACACGAAATTGCTCCTGGAAATTTGCAATTTATTGTCATTGTGTTATTTTGCATAGTTTTGGAAGATATTTACATTTTTGTGTGTGATATGGCAGCAGCACACCAGGTCCCCTGCACTTCTGCTTCCTGCTCTGAAACCATGTAATAGAGACAGTCAATTGCCCTTTTGTCTCTTCTACTCTTGCAGCCCCCTCCTCTTGCAGCCCTCCTTGTCCTTCCCACTCATGGACCCCTCCCACTCATAGACCCCATGGCCCTCATTTGCAGCCCTCTTTGGCCCCATGTGGCCCTGCCCACTCACGGGTCACTGGCCCCGCCCACCCTGGGTGATGTGGCTCCGTCCCACTCATGGGTTCCATGGCCCCGCCCATTTGTGGTGCTGTGGGACACTCAGACACCCCCCCCTCTACGAAAACTGTGTGAAAACAGCCTTTTCAGGCAGAGTGAGAAAAGAGTGAGAACTCTGCCTGAAAAGGCTGTTTTCACATAGTGGGAGATAGAGCTAAAGATTCCCTTACTTCACTTCACACAGGAGGGATCTGTCACTGAAGTCGGGCTTGGTGCTTGCCGGGCGAGGTGGAGGAGCAGCTTAGGAATGTCAGATGTCAGCCTCCCACCCATTACTTTCTGGTCAGTCATTTCTGTAATCTTGGCGTAGGCACGTAGAGGAGGTGGTTGATGGCTCATTTTAAGGTAGGAAACTGGCCTTTCATTTCAAATGGCCTTTTCAAACTGGCGTTCATTTCAAATTCAACCTGTATGGAGACCACAGATCCCCTTAATTGCCATGGTATCGTAAAGAAATAATAATGTAGGTGATTTTTTAATGGGTTATATAATAACAAGAGTGAAGGTTGCTCTATCCACTGACCGGACATCAGGACTAATCCGTAATCTCACCGCAATACACATTTGGTAATTAGGTACAGGATGGGAAAGAAATTGGGCCACTCCTTACATTTCAACCCTTAATAATTAATTTTCTGCCTGTGGTATTTTCCTGGGTACTGTCAAGGAAGTAGAGAATTGTGCAAGTTTAAAATTTTCTAGGGATCTTCCCAGTAGCAGTATTTGTAGGGTTTGACTGTAACATTGTAGATTTCTTGTAATTTGGTAGCTGGTCATTTGTACAGTGATTAAAAAGTCTCCTATCCCAGAAAGGTTTTTCCCACCCCGTGAATTATTCCTGGTATCTCTCAACTAACTCCCAGTGACAGATTGGTTGTTACCGCTGGGGAGTTGGACGTGATCTGAGATCTGACTCACCGAGTGCTGACCGCACCAACATAATGTTTGGTTGCTGGTCTGGTTGTTTAGCAGGATAAGAGATAACTTCTCTTTCCAGTATTGCAAAAGTCCACAGAGCTGACAATCGGAGGTTCACGTTAAGCCAGGAAGCCTCTGTCCTCTTCTGAGATCATCTTCCTCAAATGAAAAGCACAGTGTTGGTGACAGACTTACAGAATGCTGCGTGTTATTTACGGGAAACCAGTTTGCTCTGACATCACAGAGAATTTGAAAGGCTTCACGTACGCACGGTGTCTGGACCCCAATGAAAGTTATAATACAGTATATGCAGTATAACTCAACTGGCCAAAGTAGCACAACAAGATGGAGTACTGAGGTCACGTGATGGCTTTATCAGACTATAATAAACAAGTGTTAATGAATATCCAGTAAAACTTTATCCTTAAAGGACAATTTATACTCACACCTTTTCCCCGATCCACTGCAGCATAGTACCCAGGGTGAGAACTAAAATCGCTAAGTCCTCACCCTGGGTTCTTCTCTAACTCCTGCACTACTTACACGCAAATCTGCTTCGGCGATCCAGACTGTTCACCTCTCTCCTACTGTCAGTGACATCGCGAGGCAGCAATTGGGAAGACAACGCCCCTTGCAGAGCTACTTCCTATTGGTGCCTCGCTTTTTCGATCTTCATTGAGCAGGAAGAGCGGAGGAACGGAGCGATCGGCGAAGCAGATTTGGGGTAAGTAGTGCGGAGTTAGAGAAAGGACCCAGGGTGAGGACTTAGCGATTTAGGTCCTCACCCGGGGTATATGCAGCTATGGAGGAAGGAGAAGAGGAGCGAGGGTGAGGTGAGTATAATTGTCTTAAAAATAATTCTTCGCGTGTAATCCCTTATATTGGCGCTTACATATGTGGTTTAGTTATAATTTGTTTGGTCCTTGGTATAATCGATTGCTTAGCTATGTCATCAGTTATAATCGTTACGTTATCTATGTCATCAGTGTCACAGACTCTCCGTATCATGTGTAATATTTGGATGCACCAATGCACCTTCCGCATTGAATAAAGATATGTGAATAACACTATCTGTAAATTTAGCCCTGCCCCTTCCAAGCTGAGTTCACAGTTGTAAAAGAAAAGATTTACAATGTGAGTATTCTTGCCATTGCCGTGTCCAATACATACAGTGATGTCATACCCTTCCCCCTCCCCATTCAATTACATTGCAGCTGCTATCCTTACTTTCTGACTGTACACAGTACAATGAGTTTATCATAACAGGTTAATCCACTGGACCAGAAAGAATTAAAAGGCATGAATTTTATTATTTGCCGTTATGAAGCTGTAATTTAAAAAACCCGGCATTAGGTCCTATGTATTGTTTGTATGTATTTTTAATTTATTTTAAATACACAATCAGGGTTATTCAAAAAAAAGTTCTTATTGTTTAAAATGGTGCTAATTTGCCCCAGCCAATCAGGTGTTAGCTTTCAAATGTTAAAGATGATCTGATTGGTTGGGGCAAAATGCATAATTTTAACGATAAGAACTTTTTTGAATAACCCTGAACCTATTGCAATACTCATTTGTATTTTTGCCTTCATTTTATAGCAAAAGAGCTTACAATCTAATCACCATATAAAACTCCGCATATCATATTGATTTGTGGTTTCGTTAGACAGGCCATAAACTCCATATTGGCCTACATCCTCATTGAATAACTTGCAGTGGTTGCTCATTGCTAGGTCACGAGGGGAAATTTCTATTAAAGATTAATTTATCCCTTGGATGTGTACAAATCAGTAATTATCTGGAGATGATGTAACAATGTCGAGAAATTAAACGCCGCTGTGTATTAATGGGAAGTTATGCTAAGTGATTCCTCTAAGTTCAACTCATGGAATTAACTCTCTGTCTGCCCTGTTTCAGGGACTGTCACCTTCAATTGAAAGTGAATCCTAGCAATGAAGTACATTAGGCTGGGGCCAACAGCTTGCCCGGAAAACGGGCACGGAAGACGCTCGTGTTAACGCGTGAGATTTCGCGTGCACTACAGCTAGCGCTGTGATAGCACAATGTTGGGCAATCGAAGCGCATGCAATCCCTCAAAAATGTGGAACGCACGCGCTCCAATAACCTTTTAAGCAAAAATCGGATCGAAATCGCAAGGACTAGTGTGGGTAGCCCTTGACATGAAAAACTGGACTGTTTCGTTCTTTTTCATTAGTTTAACATAGGTTCAGGTGAGTTGTTAGTCTGAAAAATGTCTCCAGTCATTAAAATGCTCCAGTAACATCTGCAGTTTAGATTGCAAGCTCGTGGGTCAGGGCCCACAAGGAGGGATTATTAATGTTTATCTATATTTGTTCTTTAGGTAGGCATTGTAACTTGCTATAGTGATGGCCCAGTTCGCGGATCCGAATCCACCGCGGATTTACCTCATTTGCGAACGGCGGATATCGGATTTTCCGGTTTTCCGCCTTCCGAACTGCGTTTTCGACAAATTTCTAAATTACAAGGATTTCTCGTATTTCGGGGATGCATAAAACCCCTGTATTTCGAAAATTTATTACGAGGATTCACGTATTTCGAAAATGCGGGAGGAAACTACGTATTTTCGAAAATTTCGCAATTACGAGGATTTCTCGGATCGGACCGGAATCTCTACTTTCTACATCCAGACCCACATGGGGTTTATGCCGTGACTGGTTATCTGCACAACTGGACACGCTGGTCCATTTAGACAAGTTTTGAAAAATGTGCAGCTCGCCGCGGGGACCATCCTTGTGAAAGTTAAGTCCATCACTTGTAAAGACACAGTTGTCACCAGAAACTGTGAATTATGGCTGCGCTGTCACAAATGTCACATTACCAGCTGAATTTCTGGTTTTCAACATGAGGTTCATTGGTGTTCATCATGGATTACACAGGACGCCTCCTGTACTACCTATTCAACAGGGACGCTCGTATTAAACATAGAACAACTGTTTAATCCTTACCTTAGGTTCTGTGTGTGCTGTGGTTCCCTGTACGGACGGTTTATGGTCACCCTGACATGTGTTCAAAACATATGTTTCTTTCTACCATTATAGACAGTGTGTGGTACTTACAGGAGGATGTAATAAAGTTCTTAATCAATATACAACTGGTGCTAATTTTGCCCCAACCAATAGATGTATTTACTAATTGTAAAGTCATATGTATATATACAGTGATTAAAGGGACACTAAACTGGTTATTATAAGTACCTGAAATCCTTTTCTATTATTCACAGGGAGATAGAACGCTATTCCTCCCTGTGAAAAATAGAACAGTATTGGTGCGCATTGCGCAGAACAATAGGTGACTTGGTCGGGACAGCGCGCCCTGACAGCTTTGTGAGAGAGCCAAGTGGTGAGCACGGTAAGTAAGTTCTAGTGTTCCTGGGCATTCTTTATCCCAGAGCAGGAGGGAATAAGTGTTCTAAGCTCACTAGGAATAATAGGAGCAGATTTTAGGTATTAACATAGTAAATAAAATCTGTTCCCCATTATTCTATCTCATCCCCTAGTCTGGTCTCTGTACCATGCTGGTTGTGTTATTGCTGTGTAGTAAATATATCTGGTGCCATTTTCCTTTACAGGCTCTCACCTTCCCAGCAGTGTCACCTAGAGCTACTCCCTTTTCAGACCTGAGTATCCCCCTCCCAGCTGTTGTCCTCTTGGCTGTGTCATTGTATCTGATTGTGCTGCTGGTTCTTATCCTAATATACCAGTGTCTGCAGGTAATTGCCTATCAGGTGCTTTGCTACTCCATGTTGAACCTTCTACTCCGTCTTCCTCCCTGTTGAAGTATTTTTCCCTTTTTTTCCTACATTCCCAGTTTGTATCATTTCCTTTGGCTGTAACAGCAGTGGAGAGACGCGAGACATGTGTTTTGATAAATACCCCTCCGTCCCCCTTGGTTTGTACCTGGATTTGGTTCCTGTGTCCCTAAGTCTCTGTGCTGGTCAGTCTTTGTTTTCCTTTCTGACCCTCTGCCTGGCCCTGTTACTTTATTGCAGGAGTCCTCAAACTTAAATAGTATGTATATGTTTATTTATATAGCGCCACTTGGGTACACAGCGCTGTACATTATAACAATACAGATTATACAGT